>WAAE01008429.1:4929-21716 GCA_013400495.1 Nicator chloris
TTTTTTTTTTTTTTTTTTTTTTTTTTTGTTGTTGTTTTTTTTTTTTACTTAATGGTTTTGGTTTACTGTGATGGGTTTTTTCATTCCTCCCATCTTCAAATACCAACAAGGAATTAATTATGTTTGAAAACAGAAGTTACATAGAAATGATTTTTTTGGTCTTTTTGTGTTGGTTTTTCTTTTTTTTTTTCTCCCAATTATTAATTTACTTTGTTTGTTTGTTTTGTTTTTTCTGAAGATGTGGTAAAAAGGGCTTCTGAGCTATATGTTTTAATGATAAAACTACCATGTACGAAGATGAACTAATGACTTTTTTTTTTTTTTTTAAACTCAGAATTATAAGTAAATGCAGGGGGGAGTGTATTTAGTTATGATGGTCATTAACACATGTAGATTAAAAAGCACAACAACAATGAATGAGTGAAGAAAAGTTCTGTGTGCCTTTATATTGCCTGGGTACTGTGGATTACTTGAAAATACTCTTTGCAATTTGAATCTTTCTAAAATAAATTAGGTGGGTCAGTTCTCACAGGTGAGATTGCAGAATTAATCAGAAGCTGACATTATGGTCTTCTCTGTGGTTGATTATACATATTTTTTTGTTTATTTACAGCACATTTTTTATTTTCATTGCATTTTGGCCAGTGACTATGAATCAGTTGACACAATTTACAGTTTGTCTTCTTTTACGGATATTACTGACAGGAAATGTGTTGCTAAATGTAATTCTAAGCACTTCAAGTCAACTTTACTCACTGGTATTACACACTGTGTTAAAAAATCAGATTAAAGCATTGGCAGAGTCATACTGCTGATAGTAGGGAGTGATACAGAATTTTCCTGGTAATACCATCTGCCATTTCCTTTTTAAGAACATTGGTTTCCTGCCAATCTAATTCTTATCAGTCCGGTTCCTGATTAAAAGACAAATAAACCCTGCAGTTGTTAATGTCTTCAGTGATAAATACGTTCACTAAATCAGACTTCTAATTATAAACGGATTTCTAATACACAATGTTTAATGACTATCTTTCCACCCACATGTCATTTTTCTTATCTATTATAACAGAGCTGAATTCAAATGGAAAGATTTAACTTGTCTCTACTGAGCAGAAAGGCAGGATTTACAGTCTTCAGTATATTGCCCATCTCATTTCACATAACTCAGCCAAGTTTTTGTTCCATTCCTTGAAAAATTCTACACAGGGACAAATAACACATTTCCCTTGATGTCCAGATTAATGCTATATTTCATTGGCTTCATTTCCTATTCAAGATGGGCATTCTTTTTTATTTCTAGGTGTTTATACCTTGAAGACAACGTTTAAATGTGTGATTTCTTTTAGTGTCAACTCTATAATTATCCTTGTAACCCTCTGTGTTCTTTTCACTTTTTAAAACACTTGGATGCTGAAAATGAATTAAAAATAAGTGCACTAATAAATATAACTGCTTCCTTGTCCTGTGAAGAAAAAAGATTATTAGCTCACTGCTTAGATATATTGACAAGCAGCACACATCCAATTTTCAGTTCATTTGCACTATTGAATTCTCCTCTCTCCCTCTCCATTTTCCATCTTAGTTTTTCTGCAGACTTTTGTCACAATGGGAATCTGCTGGGCTTAATTCATCTCCCAGTGCATTTCATTAGATTGGTTACTGTCTTTGGCAGCCTACTTACCCAGGAAGTCCAAAGCCCAAAGCTGTGACATTAATCAGATACTGTGAGGCTCTGGTTCTGGGGACTAAATTATTGATGTACAATTTTGTGTGATGCCTCAATGAAATCCACATAGGAGTATCAGCATTGTACTTATTTATGAAGTGCCCACAAGTGTCCAGGATAAAATGCAGTACTGTCTCCTAGTGGGAGCAGATTCTTTAGCAAAAAGTATAATCCACATAAATTCTGAAAATATTTACACTTGTAAGTCTAGGATTTAGACTTACACACATACTACCTGTTGGATTGTTCCACATTAAAAGCCCACATTTATATATTTATGTGTGTGTGTGAATATTTGTTTATATTTCCTAAAAGGCAGTCTTAAAATGGAATTTTGAAAGCCACTCAGTACATACGTATTTTGCCAAGAGGCAGCTGTTCTCACCCAAAGTTGTTTGTTTGTTCTTCTTTTAGTGATGAACTGACTGAAGGGGAAGAGTGGAGATACTAAATGAATTTAGATTGCAGCAAAAGCTTTGGGGAGTATTTGAAGCCAAAATATCCTTTCTACCAGTTTTTCCTTCAAAACTTTATGTATCAATTCCCTGTGAGAACTCAAAATACGCAACAGCAAAGTCTTGAAGACTAGAAATTTGAGTGGTTCCTGTCTGATATTTTTTTTCATGTTAATAGTTTTTATTTTAATTAGCTCATTACCTTTTTTGATTGTCTTCAGATAAAAAATACGTTGTATTCGTTGTAGCAAGCTTAAGACAACAAAGGCTTCCCACTGTGCAGCTGCACTAATCATCAGGTTTTAGGTCCTAATTATGCAGCTTCTGAAGCATTAAGGTTCATATCTAACAATAAAGTGATATAAAGGACAAATCTTTCTCTTTAAAGCCCTAAGAAGCTACATACATCTGAATCAACAGGAACATGAAGTGCACGTTCCTGTTTCAGTAGAATTGTACTGTGTAGTTACCACTTAAGATTGTTTTTATTTTACTGAGTGAATGGCCTAACTACGCAGCAGGTTAGTTTGGGGATGTTAAAACATAAATATTTTCTAATTAGTCTTAAAAATCTGACATTGGTCCTTTGTTATCAGTGTTAAAGAGTCACTGGAAAGCCGCACAGCAGAAAAGGAATTGGGGTTGTTGGTTGACATGAGCCAGGTATGCCCAGGGGGCCAGGAAGGTCAATGGCACTTGGCCTGGATCAGCAATAGTGTGGCAGCAGGCCCAGGACAGTGATTGTCCCCCTGTACTGGGCACTGGTGAGGCCACACCTCCAATCCTGTGTCCAGTTTTGGGCACCTCACTACAAGAAAGGCATTGAGGGGCTGGAGAGAGTCCAGGGAAGGGCACAAGAGCTGGGGAAGGGTCTGGAGGGGCAGTCATGTGAGGGGCAGCTGAGAGAGCTGGGGGTGTTCAAACTGGGTAGTTAAGCATTGGAATGGGATGTCCAGGGAAGTGGCAGAGTCACCATCCCTAGAAGTGTTGAAGTAACAACTGGACATGCCACTTAGTGCTGTGGTTAATTGCCATGGTGGCGTTCAGCCAAAAGTGGAGCTCCAGGATCTTGGTCTTTTCCAGCCTTCGTGATTCTGTGATTCTAAGATCACAATATTAGTACAAAGAAATGACAGGAACCGCACAAAATTTACTACAGGAAAAGCAGTAAGTGAAAATGAGAAAACATCAGGCAACAATAGGAGAGAACAATGGAGATTGTAGGGATTGAGGTTTTGATTTGAAAGTGAAAACTGCAGTAGTCAAAGCAGTAATTGTAAGTTAGTAAGAGGTAAAGTGGATATTTTTGGATATCACTTGTAAAATACTGTCATTCTTACAGACAGATGACCAAAATAGAAGAACTCCAAACCTAACAAAAGATGTGTAGACTTGTTTTTTAATTGTTGCTACTGTTGTTCTTCTAGTATTGTTATTAGTTTGAAATCATCAATGCATTTTAAGGCTAAAGACATTTTATCAAGCTCAGAGACTTGAAAGAATTAGTTAAAAACAAAACGAAACAAAAAACCACAATCAATCCATAAAACAAATTCCTAGATACATTTCACTCAAATGCCTTGAATCTTCACTGAAATTAAAAAAAAAATAGGAAGATTGGCTGTGTATCATTCATGACTATTTTTATAATGCATAGTTTGCATAGTTAAACTAGCAAAATGTTTAGAGGATTTCTCTCATTAAACAAGGCAGAAGTGACTTTTTTTTTTTTGGCACAGACCCCCGCTACTTTTTAAGAGGATTTTCATTTTTTTTTTTAATTCTGTAGAAACATTGTTCAAAATGCTGCTGGCTGCACCTAGTTATTTGAAATTTTGAAGCTTTGAATAACATTGAGCATAGTGTGCTCTAAAATGCAGGTTTTAGTATGTGTGAATAACGACTTGGTTTGCTTACGTCCTCAGCTAGTCTGGATTTCCATCTCATGTGCAGAAAATTAAATAGATTAGTGTTGAGTGCCAAGTTTTAACATCACATTAACAGAAATACTCTGTTTTATACAGACCTCTTGCATTCCTCAGTTTCTGTAAGATGTTTATCTAAACTGTGATTTTGAGCAAAGTTTTAATTTAGGCTTTGAGTTTTTAACCTGAAAGACGAGTTCAAGGTGAAGTCTCATGGAAGTAGGAAGTCCCCAGAATGCAACGAAACGAGCTACAAATCTAAGAGTTAGAAAACAAATATGCTGGCTGCTATGTGAACGTGTGGACTATATAGTGTTCTGGCATCTCTAATCTTTCATCTACTATTTAATACCTTTCTAACCATGAGTAGAATGGTGTAAGAGATCTCAATTTACATGGATACTGGGTGGCTGATTTATAGTCATCTCAGTGAGGATTACTGCAACGCGAAGGTGAATTGTGCTATTGATCTCTGCAGAGACAAGACAGTTTAAACTTTTCTGAGCGTTAATGCTAAGGTGAGATAATGCCAAAACATTCACTAAGTTCCACCAGCTAAAATGCCAGAATTTTAAATTCTTTTTTCTTAATCACGAAAGAGATCTATCTTTCTGCAATATCCACAGGTGTGTGTTACATTGTTACCTTGCCCCAGGCAATTTCGGCATCCAAATGGCTCGGCATCCCCTGCGCGGCCGATCTCTTTGTCAGTTCCGCGTCTGTCGCTGCCAGCCACTCCGTCAGAGCATTGATCTCTTTCCGGAGTTTCCGGGACAATTTCAAGCATTTCTCTAACTCTTGCTTTTTTTCTGTCACCTGCAGAAAGAAAACTTGTGATTATTAACCCTTCAGCGAAACAGGTTTGACGGTTTTTAGACAACATTTTCTGTAGGCCGCTTTTCAATACAAACTAGACTTGGGATTCCACAGGTGAAGTTGCACTTTTAGCATAGGTATGTCTTGATTTATTCTCTCAGTATCAGTCATTTTGCTGCTAGAACGCAAACACCTACAAGAAAATTATGTGCATAAAGATGCACTGAGTTTGAACTAGTAACAGAGCTCCAAAAACCACCTCCTCTGTTTTGAAGTTGTGCACAGCAAATTAATTTGGAACAACTGAACTAACAGGCTTTCCTTGCGACAAAAAACATGTCAAAACCCTTCATGGGGCATATTTTAATATAGGCGGCCATATAGGAACTGGGATTCCTCAAGGTTTTTTCTATGTAGCTAAGCTACATGGAAGAAAAGAAAATCAGGCAAAGAATGCCTCAAATCTCAAAACACAAATGTCACTGAATAATGTCAAACCAGAGCAGCACACTTAACTTTAAGGTTTTAATTTTCTGAATGTTTTGGATGTGAAGTACTAGGGATGACCTCAGCTTTAGTTGTGAAGTTCTTTTAAGCTTGGTACATGGAAGAAAGTTATTTATCTTGCCTTGACTGTCTCACACTGCATTTTAAAAGAACAGGGCAAATGTAACCTTTCTAGCAAGCCCCTAAGACTCTTCAGGGAGAGGAAGAAAAGGTTTTACATAATTAGCAGAGAAATTAGAAGAGTAAATAAAGAAATTTTAGATGGGAAACTACATTACAGTAGACCTTAAGCAACTAGTAGCAGAAAATACATATTAATAAATTATGCTGTGATGAAGTTTTAAAAAACCCAATCAGAGGAGGATGATTAAAAGTGTCCCATAGGTCACCAATATTTAAAAGAAATTCCTAAGTAAGTTGAATGTCAAATAGTAATCAAGACTGTAGCCACTGATTTGTATTTAAGTATTTTTAAATAGAAAAAAACTTTCTACAGTGGTAGAAAACTGGTATCAGCATCTACTAAAACTATTTTGTACTTTGCCACTAAGAACAAGTAGTGGCACAATGCTCAAATTTATTCGTAGATCGACTGCCGAGGAGAATTCGAGGTTTTAAAATGTAATAGGATGTTACAAGGTTAGGTACATGGCTTTTGCTATCCCTGAGTAAGGAGATGAGATTTGCCTAGGGAAAAAGCTATAAAGCGTTCCTGATAATTTATTGTCACTCTGTACAGGCTTACTACTGAAATCTCATAACATTTTTCACTGAATATGCTTTATGTGCTTTCTTGCATGCCAAATTTATTAAATGAGACCACAGAACTTACAGTCAGGCCAAGAGGTAAATCCCTGGGAAGGACCATAAAACTCAGCTTTTTAGAGCTCCATTCACACATGGAGCCAGGTTTTCCAGCTCTTCTTCTGAAGAGTGTAATAGCACTTGTAAATAACATTACTTAGCAGCAATACAATGGAAAGTGAACTACCCTGAGCTTGATTGCCTGTTTAAGAATTCTAAACACCTGGTATATTATAAAATGAAGTTACTGATACTTGTCAAAACAGAGAGAGGATATCTGTGTTCCTATACACATCTCTAACATGTGTTTATTACATAAATAATACAACAATATCTCCATATATATTGCATATATCCAGAGATTACTAATTAATCAGTTTGTTAGTACTTCAAATGTAAAGATGTATTTTCTACAGAAAAATAGGAAACAGTGCCCTCTAAAGGCCTTCAGGGGCAGAAAATGTGATCATGAGTTTCTTAATATATGAGGGGGCCTTTTGAAACAGTACCTACAAAATCACACAAGTGAATCTATCCTGGAAGATGTGTTTTTCCCTCAGACCGTACATTTCAGTCCTGAGACTCACTATGAGTCATAACTATTGCTAATTTTATCTTAAAAAAGTCTGTTTCGCAATGCAATCAATTAGTGCTGACAATGGCTATTCAATTCTTTTATTTCTATATATCTGGGCTTCTGTGATTTTCTTTTAAACTGTTAATTATCATGCTGTGTAAAAGTAAATGTGAGAAATTCCATCTAGGGTGGCAGAGGTAAGCCCAGCACTGCAAATATTTGAGACATATCAATTTGCAATATGGCTCACTTCAAATCACTAATGGCTCCCTAATGGCACATTTTTATCCCTTCATTAGATGAGAGAGGTTTCTTACAATAATGGCACCTGTTTGCTGTTAAGTTAATGCAGGAATGAATGCCACAGTTCTTTCTAAAATAATGGAGAGCTCAAACATATTATCCAATCCCAAATGACAGCTATCCACACCTACAGAAGAAAACTCCAGTTTTCCTGACACTCAAAAGATTGATGTATCTTAACACCTTTACCTTCTAGCAAGAGAGAACTGTTTTAATTCAGATTCCCAAATGAGTATTAGCTCTGTCAAAGGTAACATAACTCTTATTGTTTTATCATACTGTAGTCACCAGGGCTTGATTCTCATTATCTGTTTAAACCACATACTGGCCTTCAGTATTACCATGGGCTCATTTTCCTAGCTATTAATAATTTACGATTTGAATAATTTATAATCCAGAATTTGCTTCCTGTCCCATTTTGTGTTTTTTCAAGTGTATAAATTTTAGAAATAAACTGACAGGTATTACCTTTCACAATTTTCAGTCATCCAGTCACAGCACCAAATTCACTCTAATCCTACAGTTTTCAGAAGCTCTTTGAATGGTTCTAATGAGGGCAAGAGTAACAAAACAGAGTAATGAAGTATATGTGTTAACTGAACTATTTAAATGAAGTCTTCTTTAGGAAAATGCCACAATGCATCTTCTGAGGCTTGTTAATATTGGTCAGGAGCCTGTCCATCCTACCCTGTTTTAGTTTTAGGGAAAACTGAGTAAACAAAACAGTTTCCCATTGGGAAGTGGCTTGCATCTTAAGACACAGTGAAAAAGCAAGTCAGGGTTCTTGACATTTATATCAGGGAATGGTCATGACAAAAACTGACTACATGCAAGTGCAGAAGCCACAAAGCACAGTGGTACACAAATACCTCTTGAGGAAAGCTTCAGTGGCAAGAGCTTTTTGTTCAACAGATTTTGAACAGCAAGAAATGGAAATTATATACTTTAAGATCTGTACAGTCAGAGGCAGAAGTAATTCAAAAGGTAGAATTTTCCCTTTTATGAAGCATCCCTATAAGTGAAACTTAATCTAAGTAATTTCCTAATCTGAAGTGACTCTTTGAGGAATCAGAATGAAACAACGGCCCCCATTTGAACCCCAAAAAAAACAATGAAGTAGCAGAAAAAAAAGTTACAATATTAAGAAAGTAAAATTTAGTATAGCAATAAAGGAATTTTTTATTTTCCCAGTTGGCTGTTTTTTCCTTCAGAGCAACGGAATAGCCACACTAGTGATTACCTTTGCCTCCATTCCTTCTGTCCCACTGTAAGAACCTTGAAAGGAACAGTAAAAAACCCCATTTACTTACCACACTGAGGTTACTTTTCACTTTGCCAGTACATGGTTTTATATTAAAACCACAGAACTTACCTTAGCACCCAATTCATTATATTGCAACTTCAAAGCTGTAAGCCTTTCATCCAGTTCCTTTGGGTTCTCTGTCTGCTGCTTCTGAACAATCTGCCTCCCAGTTTTTATCACTGTTTCCACTTCAGACTTCACCTCACTCAGGTTTTTATATAATTTCTAATCAAATAGAAATATCAAAGTGAAACACCACCATTAAAACATGAAAACTAGACAAGAACATTGGAAGTATTCACAATCCAAATGAACAAATTCAAAACAGCCCATCTTTAGGAACAGTGACCTCAAAGACATGTCACTAAAACCAGTGTTAGAAATTATATACATGAGAAAGTACACGATTATTAATTGTTTTAAGCTGTGACAGAGGTTGTTTTCAAACTTAGATAATGCATATTTAAAACAAAAACAGATGTCTTCTGTCAACTCATATAGAATGTTGGATATATTTGAACTACAAATACCCACTAGTTTTTAAAATCTGACATTTTTTCATCCTGCTAAATCTAGAGACTGAAGGATGTAGGATTACCCCCACATTTAGTAAGTGTCATACTCTAAAAAATTAAGTTAATTAAAATACCTACATAAAAAAGTAACAAAATGAGGTGGACCAACAATTACTACTTTATTTACTTAAAGTAGTATGTATCCAACTCCTTTCTTGGTGTTAGTATGATAATAGATTCTTCATTCCTGATAACCTGTCAACAAAGTAGGAAGCTGTTGTATGATGCACCTTGTCTAAATTCTCATGATATATGACGACTAGATTTTGAATAATGGGAACATTATGAGAATCCTTGTAGTCAAAGATGCTCTAAAATCACTATGTCTTTGACAAAATACATCAGGGCTGCAAAAGCCAGCTGCTGAGTGAAGACACTTTAATTCAGTACAGAGCTTTTAATACCACATCATTCTAATAAGAACATCATTCTCACAAGAATATGAATTTAAGAGGAATTTCATTTCAGAAAAACAAAAGATGTAAAGCAATAATATTGACTTGTCCCATCGTTATTTTTTTTAAATTTAAATTCTTTCTACATTTACACCTGAAAGAGATTGGGAGGGGGAAATCTTCAGGCATGTCATTGCCCCAGGAAAAAAAAAGTAAAACCACAAAACTCCCCAACAAACAAACAAAGCTGAATAACAAGCTACTTTTGCTGTTACAATCTTCTTTTTATGATCATCAAGAACACAGTGTTTGTCTTTATTTCCTTTCAAGTGTTAAGGGGAGCAGGATTATAGTGATATTAAAGAGACATGTACAGATTTTCCTCATATTCTTTAGGACATATTCAGGTCATCTTTTGCACTTGAACTAAAAGCAAGCCATAGCATGCCACCTCATGGAAGTTTTAATCTATGGTTTTCCATCATGCTTGGTGTTTCCTGGCTAGAATAGACTTGTGCTTTGCAACACCTCTTTTGGTTATGGCACAGAGTTCCATGACTGTAGAATATTGCAGAAAATAGAGCCAATATGGGGAGATAAATTCAATTGCAGGACAGGGACTGGGAATTAGAAAGGGATCCTAACTGGTATTCTCACATAGTGAAAGTGCATGTCTAGAGTTTTAAAGGAGGATTTTGTTGTTTTTCTGAGGTTTTTGTTGGTCTGTTTGGGTTTGGGATTTTTTTGTGTAGCTGATGCTTTGTTTCTCATCTGAATTAAGGACAATAATCTCTAATTTTTAGCTTTCTCTGCATAAAGCTTATAGAAAGACAGCATCTTAAATATTCACCATGCAATGATCCAGCTGTGATTGCACTACTTCCTGCTCAACACTCTTCATCTCCAGCTTGGGCACCTGCAATTTCACTTCATCTAGAATTCTTTTACATTCTTGGAGGCGCTGCTCGAAGTTGGCTGGCTTCTGAAACAAGCGGAACTTCACGGACACATCCTGCAGCTTTTTCTGAAAAGCAAACATGGGTGAGTAGAACGTGTGAAATCAAATCAACACTGAAAACAAGTCTTAGTCCTGTTACAGAATACTTAGAATACATTTTCAATCAGCAATTTCTTATTAAAAGAGTATAAAACTTCTGGGGAAAATGCCAGTGGCAGAGAAACTTGGGTCTGCACTGGAGGATAAAAATTCTTCCATCATTCAGGGCACTGGATGCAGCAGAGCCTGTGGCAAAACAGCCTATACATACAAAGAGACATAAATATACATAAAGAAAGGGAGAAGTTCTGTATTTTTCAATATGCAAAATGCTCGGGGGTGTGGGGAGAAGACAGATTTAATGGCTTGAGGATAAACCATCCACACTGCAGAGTGAATTCTCTTCAACCCTATCAGTTGCTACTTCTTGGTATGAGGAACAAATCTTTTAGTCCTTCAAAGAAACCTAAATAAAGTGACTTGGCAGTAAGTAGGTCTAGCACAAACCCCAAGATTTAGAGTATAAAATTGATTTATATTTCAATTTTTAAAAAGCCTAACCTAGAGTAAAAAGAAAGCAATTTGAAGGCAGAAAAAAATCTGTGACAAGCTTGGCTTCTAATTTCACCATTTTCTATCTGTGCATTAATTAGACTGCTTGCTCACATGATCCCTAGCTCAGGGGGAGGGGAAATAATTAAAAATAAAGAAAAGGAATTTTAATTATCTACTTGAAAAAGAACTAATTTCTCTATAGAAGTACAGAGCAAAGTATTATTGAATAAGTTTTTCAACTGTCTGGGGAACAAAAAAAAAAAAAAAGAATAAAAGTCACTAAGAAATAGCTAAGTAATTAAATAGGAACTCAGCATCTGCAAACACACTTCTGATTTTTTTTTTTTCTTCAAATCCTGGATGCTTTATTCCACTACAGTGTAGTCTGTGCCATACAGATTTGAGGAAAAACTGCAACAAGGCATAGAATTGGTCTACACATAGACATTGGTAAAACCCCTTCCCATATCTAGCAGATTTCTGAAAAGGAGGCAGGAATCGTGGCAGCAGACAACCTGGGGTACCACAGAAAAGGGTGTAAATATCCAGCAGCTCCTTCCAACAACTTTCCTCATTAAACCTTTTTTATTAAATTGACATCCAATGAGATAAGAAAGGAAGTGTTTCTGTCAATAAATAAGTGGACAATTAAATAAAAGTAGGAAACAAGGATAGGAATGAGAGGTCTTATTTTTCATCAGTGTGTTTACATGCTCTAAATTTGCAGGGAATTAGTTTCTCATTCTCCTGTGACACTTCAATTTGATAAAGATCAAATCCTGTGGGAAACTTGCATTGCCACATCTGTATGAGTTACCATTTGTGCTGGTCATTAAAAATTATTAAAATTTAATTTAGAAAGAAAAAAATGACAGTATTAATAGCAGAGAAAATTAAAGCCATCTGTAAAGAGTCACTGAAGGATTGAAAATTAGTGAGGAACTGTAGGGGGAAAAAAAGGAAGATTATTTTTAATTCACCCCAAAACTAAGCAATGCAGAGAAACACTAACCTTGACATATAAGTGGGATCTAAAGCATCTTCTAGCACCCTCACTCGAGTTCTCCCAGATAACAGTAACAGCTATATTAAATACTTACATTTATCTCCAACAGTTTTAAAATAATATCACCTCGATGCTTAAAAGCAGCAAAACTAGCAAAGTGGGTATTTGGAGCAATTTGGAACCTAAGGAAAGCAACAACGAGGTACCTGTCACAGTACAAAAGTCATTGTAAAAAGCCATTTTGTACCTGAATGTGTTCATTTTTGATCACTTTGTTTCCCGAAGTCATTTTTAAAATAGACATTTTATAAAAAAGAATGAGAGGAAAAAGAAAGCTGTTAATTTAAAAGTCTCAGTATGTTTTACGTATTAGTCAGTCTAGAAAAGAGACAACTGAGAATGTATTTAAAAAGTCGACCAGAAGAGCATTCAGGACTGTATTTCAAAAAATAACCATTCATTAGAAAAGATTTTACATTTATGTAACAATTCTCAGTCTAGGAGACTTAGGACTAACCAGGTATTATTGCATTATGGCAGAAATAGATTTTTATTTTGCTAGTCATATTTTTCCCCTTAAATTTAAGATTCAGAACTTAACTTTCAGCCTACAATAATTCAAAAAACCCGAACAAATTTTGCCACAGCTAACATTTGTTTCAAACTCAATGCATTTATTTATTTTCATAGCTTTTTATTTTCTGCCCAGGTAATTGAACTAATAGTAGAAAAATTATCAAATTAAAAATATTATTTATTAAAAAAAAAGGAAATAATCTATTTATAAGTGAGAATGCTCTTCAGAAAATAGTAAGTGAAGACTGATCTCATGAAATGTGTTTTACCACTAAAGGTAGCATAACGATGGAAAGGAATTCAAGAGAGTTCAGTTGCCTAAAATAAAAATTGTCATAAATTTGTGTAACAAAGGGCTGAGCTTCCACCTGTTTTGGTAGTTGATATTTACATTATGCATGTAAATTACTACCTTTTTGTTTATATTTTATCTAATGTTAGCAAAGCAGTGTCTCAAGATGACCTCCACCAGTTTTTCAAAACTCAAGCTGGTGCACACCATCAACTAGAAAAACCTTACAAAGAAAAAGAATGCCTGCACAGAGGTGGATTAATAAAAAAGGCACCCAGAAAGGGTTGTTGAATTCACAAACATTTATTTAAACAGTCATCTGATGCCTGCATTTCACTGATGAAATGTGGGCAACTTCACAGCTGCCATGGAGACCATCAGAAGGTGAGTTAGTACAAAGAAAGGCAGAAAAATGAGGAAACATAAATATTCTCAACAAAGAAATCTAGTCCTGCATATAAGATGAAACATTAAAAAAAGTCAATTTGTTTATTTCAAATTAACTGCTAAAAAGCAATTAATTATATCCATAATAAAAATTAATACCCAAACTGAGGTGCCTAGAAATAGCTGACAAGGATGAATCAAAAATGGCAATAATTGTCCTTCTAATGAATTAAGAGAATTTGTTTTGTCACTTACAAAAAAAATCCCAACAAAACAACAATAAAAAACAAACCAGCAAAATGTCAAGAACCTACCATTACTGGGTCAAAAATGTGTATTTTTCTCTTTTGTTTATTCAGTCTTCTTCATTTTCAAGAAGGTCTCTGTGTCTATTAAGCTAGATGAAATAATGCATTATCTAACATTTTAAACAGATGTCTGAATTGCAATGCTCAGCATAATTTGTATTTCAAATGCAGTTCTATTAAAGATTTTCAAATATTTTAACCTATTTTTGACAGCAAATATTTTCCAATATCTCAAAGCTTACATGAAAAAAGTCCCATTGTAGTTTTATCTCTTGAAACTTCAGCACATTCCAAGCACCCCTTATTTTACAGTGTCCCTACCAGTTGGTTACATCAGGCCTGCACACCTCAGAACTACTGCCAGTGAAACAGGAAGGCTGGAGTAAAAAAATGAGCAGGAAGAAGATATGGATGGTATCCTTAATCCACTCTGATTTTCTGGCTGGAAAGGAACAGCTAAAGCAGAAGAGATACCTTAGGAACACTTCATGGTAGAGTAATAGTACCACTTGCACTACTCATTTGAATGAGTGAAGGAAAAATGGTGGAAAATTAAATTTGCCTACCTGTGCCACATCAATTTGGGAAAGCACTCTTTTGGCAGCATCTTTACCCCGGTTCCGTTTCTTCATCTCTTCCAAACTAATCTCGTGGCTTGTTAATTCAGACTGTATTTTCTGTTGGAAAACAAAGACAGCAATCAGTGAGGTTTAAGGGAAAATTGTGTGCTGTTTAAATCATTTGGAGCCGTTGATTTTGAAGCACATTGGCCAGCAGTCTGTGCAGCACTGCCAGCAGCACGAGGGAGGTGACCCTGCCCCTCTGCTCGGCCTGCATCTGCAGTGCTTGTGCAGCTCTGGGCTCCTCAGCGCAAGAGGAACACGGAGCTCCTGGAGGCTGACAAAGATGATCAAGGGACTGAATGTGGATTTTCTTTTTCCTGAAGGAAAACAACATTTTTCATTGTTAATTTAAATTAATTGTTTCAAATTAATCATAGAAAAGTTATTTGCTTCACTATCCTTAATTCTTCTCATTTTCACAGTACCATCAGGCAAGTTGAGAGAAAACAGATCGAAGTGTCCTGCAAGTATAATGTCATCTTCACTTTAGAGAGCTGTGCTGTATCTAAAGCAGTTCACAATTTCTCTCTTACTACTGACCAGAATCTATGTTCAGTATCAGTTTCCTGTAGCTAAATGCACAATGACACACAGTTCATTCTTATACTAACTGGATGTATTTTCTAACACTTACTGCTTGTTATGTCTGTCTGCAAAATCAGTGTGGTCCAAAGAAAAACATCAGCTTTTTTTGGTTCACCATTAATCAACCTTACGAGACAAAATTAACTTAAGCAGTGTTGGCTAGTGCAAGGTAATGGAAAAGAACTCCCAGAAAATATATTGATACAATATACCTCAGGAAGATTCACATATAATTATGTTTAAATTGTTAGAAAATAAGAAATAGTTATTAGAAGAGTTGCTAGACAGCACTGCTGAAAAAAAATACCCTCTGAATAAAGACACAAAGCTATGTTCCCATCATGAGATGCATGAGGCCATTATTCCTGCATTAAAAACTTTTTATTTAATCTTTTTTTTTATGGCATATAGCATTTTTCAGATGCCCTGAAGACCAGCTATATTTGAAATATATGTACATAAATTTATCTTACAGTACAGGAGCTTTAATAGTAAAAATTAATATACATGTATTTTTAATCATGTTTTCATAGGTTATTAAGTACAAAGCTCTGTACAGCATATGCTGCCTACTTAAAACTTCCATTACATGGTTATAATGACTTGTATACCATTAGAATGTCTTATGTATTTCAACACTTCACTGAAAGCAGGTTTTCACAAGTTATATTGAACATGTATTAAAGTAAATTTTAAGAGAAAAAGAAAAATACATGAAACCATTAAGTCTTCACTAAATTTGATTGCAAGAATATATCTATGACTCTAAATTATTCAGTACTATTTGGAGAATTAAAATATTTTTCTAAAGCAAGGTATTTGTAAAAGCAAAATTATTAGCAGAAAGTGCCAAACAGATTTTTTTGTTCTTCTAAAATCAACAAAATTATATATTTTTGATTTTTCATATTTTGAGTTCTCCTTGAAAAGGCTATTTAATGAATGGCCAGCAACATCTGGAGCAAATGATATCATTTTTTCTAAATATGATATCTAATTTTTGAGAAAACAGAAATGCTCAGTTAAAAGAATGATTCCAGGAAGAAGAGAAGGTTTATTTAATTGTTGAACATTTATTTTGTGCTTGTCTAGGTTTAGGATTTCCGCCTGAAGTGTGTTTGAGTTGTAACAGGATTATCTTCCATTTCTGCATGTGAACAAAACAGGTGGTGATTTAGTCAGTACCTGACACCAAATGATTTTTTCATGTCTTGGATGTTAGAACTGCATATGAGAGGAAGAAGAGAGTCTGAATGTTAAAAAATAGACTGTATCACACCCAGTATCTCCACAGTCTGCTTCCCCACATCATCAACAAACTGGTTTTTGGTTGCATTTTCCAATTTACTTTGTTCAACCTCAGAGTCACTGTGGAAAGAACATAATTGAGCAGTTCTTATCTGAATAGGTCAGAACAACACAGCAAGGATTAAGAGTACTGTTTAAACAATTAGGTATTATGGGACATTGCAAAGAGGTTGTTCTATCACTGTTTTAAATTGCTCTGCAGGAGAGAGATGAAGCATCATCTTCTCTGATATCAAAATGTGGAACTGGAGAGAACAAACACATTACAGGAAAGATTAAAAAAAGTTAGAAAGGTTTACAGCAAGGAAAGCCTTTTTTTTTCCTCTTTTTTTTTATTTGCTACTGCTGCTCACAGGCAGAAAAATTATATCTGTCACAAAGAGATATAAAAGAATTTACAACACCTGCCTGTGATGTCCATTATCATTCAATTTTTAAATGACCCCTTTGACTTTTGTGTCTCTTCTGACCCACAAATTTATTGTATGAACTTCTTAACATCCATAAGAAAACACTAATTTTTCTTGTATTAAGCCCATCTCTTCTCAGTGGTTCCTGTTTATTTCTTTCCTATTTTTTTAAATAAAGAGCAAAACTTGCCTTCACTTAATTTCTAGAATATCAGAATATAATGTACTGTATGTGACCAAGCAATATTAATGTGCATAAT
The DNA here is from genome assembly GCA_013400495.1 of Nicator chloris. Taxonomy (NCBI): domain Eukaryota; kingdom Metazoa; phylum Chordata; class Aves; order Passeriformes; family Pycnonotidae; genus Nicator; species Nicator chloris. Next base: position 21,623 of record WAAE01008429.1, read on the forward strand.
TATTGTGTCCCACAGGTTAAGGATTTTCATTTGCCATCACTGGCAATCTTTCAGGAAATTTGCAGAACTTTTATTTATATATACATATAAATAT
>WAAE01008431.1:0-15323 GCA_013400495.1 Nicator chloris
TCCAGTAAGTTGTTCTTATCTCAAACTTCACCTTTTGTGCCTCCGATTGGAGCAGGAGATGGGGAGTGGCAGCATGGTTTCTAAATTGGAGAACACCAATCCTAAGCCATGACAACAGTAAAATATTTTTTGTACTTATTTTTTGTAATTATTTTGTGGAACATTCAAATATACAAAATCCAGAATTGCACTTCAGAGTTTCTTTATAGAGTTATCATTGCACAAGTAACAAGCAGAGCAAGGAAAGCAGAGAAGATGCAGGACTACAGTTTCTTTTCCAGTGCCTGAAGTAGTAGACCAGGTATAACACCCATGTTAAAGCCATGAGATACCAGTTTAGCCATCTGTCCAATTAAGTTAGCTTCATGTGGTGTAAAATTGAGCCAGAAAATCCTGGCAAATTTGAGTGAAGTTCTTACTAAAGACCTTTCATTTGCAAGAAGCTAAACATGCTGTTAGGCTCAAGAAGAAAGGGTTGGGACAAGCCCGGTGTGACATAACTGGACCTGGACCTGGACCAGTCACTGCCTTCCCTCACCTCTGTCCATATGTGATAATGCTCCCCTCTGCTTGAGCAGCTCCTGCTTGCAGCTGGGTTCATCAAAGTGCTCCAGGTCCTGCTAGGAGGAGGAACAGCTGCACACCCTGCATACAAGGCCCAGTGTGCCTGGAAGCAGGAGTGGGGGCTAGCACTGGAAGGGAACTGTAAGATGGGAACAGTCTTGCTTCAAGCCTCAATGGGTCACAGAGACAGGTTAGGGGCTCAAGAAATCAAAACAAGAAGAGATCCTGTTTATTGATGCATTGACCTGGGTGTCAACGAATTATTTCAGCTATGCTGGGGCAGGACCACGATGTCTTGTCTGACTCACCTGCAACAAGCTTCAGTTTATAGTCTCACCTTGGAATAGTCCACCCTGGCATCCTGTGGGCCTGCCTCAGTTCAGGAATCTCCTTACTTCTCTTGTAACAAAGGACACCACAGATGTCTCCATATTTGATGTCACTGGACAGAATCTCTCCTTTACCTGATCGCTTCATATGCAGAAATTAAAAGCATAGAACACGTGATGTTTGTCTTTCCTTGACCTCAAATTCTAAGTAACTCAGAGGAGTAGCTCTTGCTGGGAGAATGGGAGAGAAGAAGCCCTGCTTCTTCTGACTTGTGATGGGAAGAAAGAACTCCCCTGTGTATTTAAACTCCTTCAGAGAAAAGGGTCTAAATGAGAGTCAGCCCTTCCTTAGCCTCAGATTTTGGCAACAGTTTAAATTGAAGGAATCACTTTGTCTGGCAAGTTCTAATGATGGCAAATCAGATATATTTATATAAAAATGAATTATTTATTAAACAGACAAAAGATATGAAACATCATAATCAGACTTAGTTACTCCACAGTATATAACTAAAATAACTACTAGTAGATTACAGCATGAAACAGTGCACTTTCTCAAGACACCTATATTAAAGCTAGCAAAGAAACCGTATTGTTTAAGAGTCGAATGTAACTTACCACTGAAATTATGATAATGGACACAAAATACCTTCACTTAACCCCTGGGGAATAACCACAAAGTAGGTTCCTACGAAGAGGAGAAAATCCATACAATTCCAGGAAAACGTATACAAGATTTCTACTTTGTGTAAGTTTTGTTTGGCTTTTATAGCTGTAGAGTGGCTGTCAGTCAGAAATTCAGCCTATCTTGCCAGATCTCACTTCAACAGTAAGATTTTTATTGGCAGTTGGGAGATGCCAGACCAGTGACCATGGCATCAAAATCACTGAGTGATTATACAAGATTATGCCCCATGAAATACAAGACAGCTTGTCCTATTTGAGTTATCTGACTGGCTAACAAACAACAGATAAGCTCTTGTGGGGGGTGAGATGCTTTGCTACAGTAGCCCACTAGCTGGGATCTCGCACAAGCATATGGAAGTAGCATCAGGTTACTGATATATATCAGATGAAGTTATGGACTAAGTGAAACAATATAAAGCAGTACAAGGCTGCAAGGTGTTTCCCTTGAATGCATTTATCAAAGCATGCATGGTGAATCTCCTGGAGACCTGTGAGGAAAGCTAAGTTGGACAAATTCACTTCATTGCAGTGGAAGAATCACAACCTTTTGTGGAGAATCTTCCTTTCTAATCACTGTATTGCATTTTGACCAGTACAAAGACGTGTAATATGATCAAAAAAGACTGCACTATTTTTTTATGATCTGGCATGAAGCCACTGAAACAATGACTTTAGTAAGCATTTGTTCCATGTGAACAGATCTCAACTCTTTCATACCAGCAAAACCTCATGCTGATTTCAAAAGGAGCAGGGTCATATCATAACAGTATTTGAAAGCAGATAAGCTGGTTAGAGCAGATATTATTGTGTCATCTTTGGTACTCTGCGGTATCCATTAGTACAGCACTTTATAATCTGCGGTGCAATTACACGTACAGCATCCGTGTGGGTGATGACATAGCTATTATCTTGATTTCAGAGCTGGCAGGCTGAAGTGCATAGAAATAGCTTTGTGTTGGTAAAAAGGACTGACCCTACAAGGCCCACCCATATATGAAACAGACAGCAGGAAAGGTCTGTGACTGTGGTGGCATCTCTCCGTGGTCATAAAGAGTTAAGCCGTCTTAGGCTCCAATGGGAATGCAGCCATGACAACCCAACTTCCTTAGCCTTCCTTAACCACTGCACCTGGGAAAACTGGCTGGCTGCTTGCATCAGCATTGCTTTACCAAAAGATTTCAAAGTACTCTGTTACAGGCTTGGGAACTGCTGCCTTATGTTTTATTTAAATAAAACCATTCCACAATCACCTATCACAGACTCAGTGGTATCCCTGTAAGTGACTTTCATGTCAATGGTCTTTGTGGCTGCTGAAAAGGAAGTATGAATGATGTCTTAGAAATGGCCCTAGGTCAACAAAGAGATTTGTGAACCTAATTCTAGCATTCAATTAAGAGGTCTACTTCTGAAAAGTGTCATACTCCCATTAAAAATTATTTAAAATAAATTATTGATGAACTAATGTGCAAAGGTTAAAAATAAATAAACCAAAATGAATGCCAGCAAAAGTCATTGTCTCCCAAACCATAATTAAAAAGTCTTATTCCAAGTAATATAACATCTTTGCCAGGTTCTGAGTTCTGACCTCATTCCTGAATATTGTTCGGGTAAAGTCTACGTTTGTTTTACTATTAGAAATTTTGAGCTTCAGCAGCACACCTTGATGCATGTTTTATATGTAGCTTCCTTTTTTTCTCTTCTCATTCTGTTAGCATGGCTTGGCATGTTCTAATACATTGAATAAGTCTTGCTGCAAGGAAAAACACGAAGGTGCGAAGGAGGCATCATAGATGGATATTGTGAGATTTGCGAAAAGGTTTATTCTTGCTCCTGAATAGGCATGGAGAAAAAAAAATCTAAAGCAAAACTTGGGCATTCTTATTTTGAATTTTTGTTTTAATTCAAAACTATTCCTAAAGGAAATACAGGTCAGGCTATCTATTCACTGAGTGCAAGAATGTTTTGCCAAGAATATGAGAAAATAGAAAAATTCACTTATTAAAACATTTTAAGGATCAGATTATGGCTGTACTTCTCCAGACCATATCCTCTTATGTCTGTAGTGTATGGCTGATGTGATTTTATCATGTTTCTAACAGGTTCACTCCCAGAACATGGTGCTGTTCTGTATGATGAATGATTACAGAACTGAACATCAAATTAATATAAGAGAATATCACTAATAGAATAAATATTTGTTAAACATTCTGGAGTAGCCATATGCAATATATATAAATAAGGATGATTAAGCTAATATCTTTGGGGTTGGAGGAGACCATCCTCTTTCAAGATTTCCCTTTGTGAATAAAATTCTATGGTTGGGGCTCATGAAGTGTAAACACACGTATGTATTTTTCAGTTACCTATGCACATCTCTGGTTACCCCTGGTTTCCAAACCCAGACTTCTCTGTGCTTATCTTGTTACATTTCTCTATATATTTTCCACTACTATCCATGCAATCACATGTGTCATCAGTTCCATAGCAACCAACAGACCACGTAACTCAAAAGTCTCTCTTCGCCTTGTCTGACTCTCTGTGCTACTGACAGTGGCTGCTAGATCACATTCAGGGAAGGCAGAACAAATACATGAACACCTACCAGCATGGTATTTTTCTAGGTTCTCCTTGGGATACATTAATTGTGTTCAGTAGCATTGCATAGCCCTCACGTGAATGCAGGATGCACAATTTACCTCACTACAGACAGTTCCACTCACAGACCAACTGGCTATGTTTGTATTAAAAATTATTTCACTTGTGTACAGCTGTCAAAGCAGGAAAGAAAAAACAAAACAACAGGGAAAAAAAAAACAACAACAAAACAGCAAGATCACAACCAGATTATCCAGTTAGCTGTAAAGAATGTTATAAATTCACTCCAATTCTTGGTAACTGTTGCTGGGGTGAAAAGTTTTTTGTGGGATGTAATCTGAGCTGTAATTGTCCAGTAAAATCCAGTAAAATTTTTCCTTATGTCTGACAGCCCTAAAATTGCAATGTTTTAATCCGTTCATCATCTTGGAGCAGTTGTTATAGAGTGTGAATGTGGGGTGAAGGACTCAATTATTGGCTAATAAATATTTCAAAAGTATAATTGCTTTTATAAAATAGCAGTTCATATAAGTAATAAAATGAGTGAAAATTCAACTGCTTCCCGTATAAACTGCTCTCACTGTGGAATTACATCCTGTACTTGCAAAAACGTTAATCTGTTTTATTGGAGAATCTGGTAGAACTAGAAATGGTCTGGTGCCTAAATGGTAATGAGTAGAATGAGATTCCTTAAAGCTACCAATACGTTTCTTAGCAGTGATTACTTGATCATTTGTTTATTGAAGACTGATGCTAGCAATACAGTTGCTGCTGCACATTTCATTTGTTGTGCTTGTGCCTTCAAAACTCACAGACTTCACAGGAAAAGCCGGTATTTCCCAGGAATGGGAGACTTGCTGTAGGGAGCTTAGTCACACTCCTCCAAAATAGCTGATACATTTTTTTCTACAAATCTGAGCTAAAAATTAATCAGAGAACAAACTATCTCCTTAGTCCACATAAGACTAGATAGTGCAAATCTGGGGCAAACACCAGGAAAACAAATGTAAAAGTGCCTTTCTTCTGTGGCACATTGTCTGCTTTCTTTACTTCATTTAGGTCTGCATTTAACTGTGATCGTCCTGCCTGCGGCACAACTGGGGACAACATCATGTGGCATCTGCTATAAGTGTTATTCATTGATAATAACCTAATTAAAAGCTTTGAAAGCCAAGAGGGAGTAATTCACAGTAACATTTATGTAATAAGTCTCCTGTCCCTGGAATGGCGCACACCCAAACCCCCCTCTGCATTACACAGCTGATGCCCCTGGTTTAACCCACTGGAGCAGTTCCCTGAGTGCATAGGTTTTTTTGGGGTTTTGTTGTTGTTGTTGTTGTTTTTTGGGTTTTTTTGTTTTTTTGGATTTTTGCAAGACCTCTTTTAGCAGGGTTTTGAAAGAGCTGTGGTGGTGTACATTGCCTTTGGGGTTTGAGACGTATTTTTTTCCAGCTGGTTTGGTGACCTATTAGCTGAACATCCGTGCTTTGTAGAAATTTACCTATTTCATTCGTCTCTTTCTAAAGGGTGGAGAACATGGCCATGCGACTGGAAGAAGTAAATGAGAGAGAACACTGCATGAAGGCCTCTCTGCAGACCGTTGACATCAGGCTTGCTCAGCTGGAAGATATGATGGGACGAATGGTGACTGCCTTAGAAAAAATGACTGGCATTGAGAGAGGTGAGACGACTAAGATACGATCCAGGACCTCATCCGACTGTACTGATGCAGCCTACATTGTTAGGCAGAGTAGCTTTAACAGTCAGGAAGGAAATGCCTACAAGCTTCAAGAGAGCATTGATCCCACAGGAGAGGAGTCCATGTCCCCAACATCACCTACGATCACACCCCGCATGCGAAGCCACTCCTTCTATGCAACAAATATGAAGGACAAGTGTGGGTTGGAGAAGTTGGAAAGCATTTTTAAGGAAAGATCTCCAAGCCTGCATCGGGCAATCAGTTCCCACTCAATAGCAAAAGAAGGAAAGGCTCCCTTACCCCCTACCAGCACTTTGTCAATCGCCCCAGACTCCAGGAGGCCTTCATCTTGTATAGACATCTATGTTTCTGCCATGGATGAGATGCATTCTGACACAGAACCTCTCGAGAGCTCCATAAACATTCTTGGTCCTGAAGATGCAGCTCTGCCAGCTCACATAGCCTCTTCCCTTTTAACTAATAGTGCATACATCAGCAGTACAGCTGGTGAAAAGATCTCTGGCAGAAGTCTTGATTATGAGGAAACCTCTGGGATAGAAACAAGAGCATTTTCTTCAGACTATTCACAAATCACAGACTGCCAAATCCCATGGGATTCAGACCCTCCCTTGTACCATACTTTAGAGCGATCTAAAAGCAGTCGTTACCTGGCTACAACTCCATTTATTCTGGAGGAAACACCAATTGTGAAATCTCACAGCTTCATGTTCTCTCCTTCTCGAAGCTACTTCAGCAGCCTTGGTGTCCCGGTCAAAACAGCAGAGTACACAAGCATCACAGATTGCATAGACACGAGGTGTGTGAGTGCTCCCCAGGCCATTGCGGAGAGGGCCAGTTTCCCTGGAAGTCTCAGGGGCAAAGTGGAAGACTTGGGATGCTGCCACCCAGAGAGAGAAGCTGAACTAACCCACCCAAGCTCTGATCATGAGGATATTGAGGTCAAAGACAAGAAGGGAATCCCCTTATCTCCTCAAGACAGCAGTGCTACAACAACTCTGCCCAACAGCATCCCGCTCCCAAAAATAGAGCGAGCCAACAGCTACTCTGCAGAGGAGTCCGGCGTACTGTATGCACAGCACACACGAAAGAGCTACTCCATCAGCGACAAACTGGACAGACACCGAAACACAGCCGGCCTGCGGAACCCCTTGGAGAGGAGTAAGGCCTCAAGGCCAGAGAGCAGTGGGGACAACCTGGCCACGAGGAGACTGTCACGAACAGGAGCCTTCTGCAGCTTTGAAAGCAAGCACAGCTAGGCTTATACAAAGCTCACCAGCAGTCTAAGGGTCATCTGCTCTTCAGTCTGTTTTTCTGAGCAAAATTTTAACAAAACCCTCACATCACCCCGTGTAAAGTCCAATTGACATTAGCCACTGGTCAAGGGAGCACATTTTGAATCTCAGCACCACCACTGAGGTACTGCATCTTGACCCAGTTGACATTTGCACTTAAAAAAAAAAAAAAAAAAAAAAAAAAAAAAAAAAAAAAAAAAGGGAGGGATGAAAGCTTTACAAACCTTCAGTAAATGAGAGGAATAAAATGCCCCCTTAATGAAGTCAGAAGAACTAAATTCATAAGTCCAGATATCTGCCTTTTATTAGAGGGCATCCTAAGGCCTTTTATCATTAGTCAAGTTTTTAAGATGCAGGAATTAACTGGCAAAAAAGAGATTTACAAATTAGATGTTCCAGACTTCAATCAAAACTTCTTTTTCATCTATGTCACCATTGTGATGGCTGGTGAAAAGCATTTGTTATTTCTGTAGGAACTGGCAGCAAACAAACATAAAGTCTCCCAAGTCCCTTGCATCCCACACTTGTGGAAATGAAGATGAACACAATAACAACTATAAACGTTCACTTGTCTCCTTTTGTATCAACTTCTAGTGCCACAGAAAGTCTATATTTTCAAGAGCGGAAAGGGAAATGAAATGCCTTTTTTACTGCAACTTAAATGGAGGAAGAATTTATGTTAAAATGTCAGGTGATTTCCTGTACAAAACAGGCATTCTAGATTCTAGCGCAGGTGAGCAAGCTCAGGATGAATGTAATTAAGTGGAATAGTTTATATTTATTTTTTTACCACATTTGTCATCAATATGTTGTCTCACTAAATCAAAGGATGTGATGAAACAATAAGAATTGGATGATCAGAGCAGAGCATAGTAATAGTGTCCAGTTCTCACTGCTCAGTTTAATTATATATATAAATTGAGGAGATTTATCCACCATGCTGCTACCAGATTCTTCTTGATGTTTCATTTGAGCTGCCAATTCTTCACATCATTCCCCCACCTAAAAATATACACTTTTTTTTAATGTGAACATAGCTGTGTTTGGACTTTTTAAATTATACAGGATTTATCAAGAAGTCTGAATCCAGATTCATGTAATTAAACTGAAGCCGCTTAAAGGAAAGTATTTTTGGCAGAGGACTGGAAAACACTAGAATTTCTATATGCTTCTAAGGTAAGTAAAAGAACCAAAGTGAAACTGCAAGTGTCTGTAAAGAGCAGAAGCCATCAGTTGTGAGTAGGCATCCACTGTTCATCAGTATATCACACAATGAGCACTTTTAGGAGGAGGCAGTGTGTCTGAACAGTAGTGCAGTTACGGGTTTTGGTTGAAGACTGTTGGACCTCCACTGACTCCACCCACGTTCCAAGGGTCCACATTGTCAACCAGAGTTTAAAACTTCTCATGAGACGGTGCCCAGTGGCCACAGGTGGAAGGGTATACGGAAGACTGGAAAAGGGTGGAGAAGCATAAACTGCAACTGGAAAAACAATTCACATTCCTTTATGACAGCACAACTTTTAAGCTTTTAAAAAGTTGACACTAGTGCTATTAAAAGTTAAAATATCTTAACAGTTACCAATGTCTGTGTGGAACAAGCTCCTTTTTGTTATTAAAAATGAACATTTGTGAGTGGGGAACATATTTCGCATTATCTAAATGTGAATTATCTTTCAAAGGCAGCTTTGAGAATACAAGCTGATGTTTTCTCAATGAGTCCTCACCCTGGGAGACTCTGAGCACCGAGAGTTAAGTCCAAAAGGCAATTAATCCAGACAGAAAAATAATCATCAGCCTCAAGTAAAGAGGCAAAGAAGGTGAAACATTTAGTTAACAAGTCCCTGCATTGGAAGGTTCAGGAACAAGGAAATGCAGCAAGGGGGTGTTAAGAACAATGTGTTTCACACTTCCCGCATCAACGTGTTCCTTGCTTTCTTCTGTTTGATCAGGCTTTGAGTGAACTAAACTCCACCAAGACATCGTGTTTATGCAATTGCCTTGCAGCCCGTGTGCAGCATTACAGTCACATGGTGATACCAAGAAAGGTTAGAAACCTTTCTGTGCATTATGAAGCATGCTTGTGGCAGGCTGATTGTTGAACAATAGCAAAATGCCCAAGGGCAAAGGAACTTGTGTTTAACAATATGCTTCAAATGTGCCAACCTTCTGTTAGCAGCCTTTTCCTAAGGCTTCTCCAAATCTATCTATCTATGGAGAGTAGAGGGGGATATTCTTACTTCGTTTTCTCTGTTACTTTTATGAATGTCTGCTAAAACTGTTGTGATTCTTTCATTTTCATCATATTACTGGAGGAATTTCAGATTCATTAGAAATTCCTCGACAGCGCTTAGTGAATTAGTTCAAGGCATAGGGCTCTCCTCTAGGGTAGATTCCATTGGTTAGTTTGTCAGGGTAAAGAAATTTGCCAAGCCCAGAAGCTGTATAAATGTTTGGGATACAGCACCTTATTGATCTGGAGCACACATTCCAGGTAAAATGAAACAGAACACTTTATTTACCTCTTAAAATTTGCCATTATATATAAAATGTAAATTCAGATGTTAAAAGTATGATTGCAAGATGTCAGAATACTACTTTTTCTGAATGTTTCCCATTTATTCTACAATGTGGTGTCTATAGAATATATTATGATGGATGTTAGATTATTTTATTTTCACCTGGTTTTTACACATTGCATCAAACTGCTCCTTTTTGAATTTGGTGATAAAACACCCATTTCTTGCAATGGGATCAGACTTCCCATTCTCAATATTATGACCATTTAGTGAGATAGAAATCTCATCATCCATCATCATGTTGCTATAGCATGTGCCATATGATGTATTCTGTATCAAAGGATAGCTTATGAAATAGACACATACATAGTTGTGACATGTGGTAATATTAGTGAACGTTACAGGACAGTTTTAATATCTCATTACATGGTCTTGTTTGTAAATCTGTAACATTCAATAAAATAGCACATGTTGCATCAAACATTAAGTTCCACTATCCAATTATTATCTTACGTATGGAATATGCATTTCTGGTCACACTGTGTAAGTTTGGTATGTTTCACACATTTCTGTGTATAGCTCCACTTGAACGTCTGTATGAGCTGATGTATAAACCTCTAATGAGCCACTGTGGGCTGTGGCAGATGAGTTGTGATGGTGTGAAAGACGAACTGGCATGTTATGCAAAAGATTATAAGATAAATGAACTTTAATAATATTTTAAAACTCAACTGAGCTTAGCTGTTTGTTTACATATGCTGGTTGACTGAGGAAGCAGTGTGCAGTATTTTATAAATATTTTCCTATAGTAATCCATTTTGTTGTTTCCAGTTTAAGTGATTCTATTCTACAGTTGGGGTATACACTTGTCTTAGGTATTGTATTATAGCACATTATTCTTTCACAATAACAGTGTGATATGACTGAAGTAGTTTCTCTTCCTTACAGTCCAGTCTTTTTTTGTGTCAAAGAAAATGCATGCATTGTTCCACGAGTTTCTTTTGACTGCTAGGAGACTTAACATTTTGCTATTGCCTGCCTGTAAAGATGAATCCAGTTAGGAATGAACTCAAACTTTTGGATGTTTACATTATTTCCATTATTTTTGGTCTTTAGCAAAGTAAGTGATTTTTTTATTATTTTTAGAAGACAGTTGTATTTTATGAAATTTGAATACTCAACACAAAATGCGAACCTACAGCAGCGCTCAGACATTTGGCTCTCTCTTTTTTTTGGAAGAGATCAGGTGCTACACTATTTTCTTAGCACAAGTGCCAGTTAACAAATGGCAGTGAGGGGATAATTTGAAAATATAATGAAAAACCAAAACATCCATTCATCTACATACGGAAATCCCTCTGGGTTCCAGACATAGATTACCTTTTTTTTTTTTTTTAATTTTCCATTTATAGATTTTTTGGTAAAAAAAAAAAAAGAAACTGATTTGTACCTTTTGCGGAAAGGATAGCCTTTTGTCAGGGGATAAATATCTTAGTTAGGTATATTTTTTGTATGAGAAGAAAATGATTTGTTTCTTAGAAACAGTCAGCACATGGAAAATGCAACTACATGAATAACTGCTCAAAAAAAAAAAAAAGTGCTGGTAGCAGCACACAGCCTTAGTCCAATGACTGCAGTGGGTGCACGCCAGTATCTGTCCTGAGAGCAGAAGTTATCAAAGGTATTAGAGTGAGCCAGTGAAACAAAATTCTCTGTAAACTCATGGTGCAGGTTTTTAAGACAAGCAGAAATGTCTTGTTGTGTTGCTCAGGTTAAACATTGAAGAGGATCTGATAATTGCCTGAAGGGAAAGTGTGAGCTGGTTTTTCCTGGATTTCCCTCGTAATGCTTAAGTAGTTGTAATGTCCTCCCCTGCTTAAAAATGATAATATATTTGCACTTTTGCACAAATACACATAATTGGTTCAACAAAGGCCACATTTTCAGTTCTGTTGAGAGATACTAGGTATAGATCATCTTCTTCAAAAACAATGGGTAAGACTCCTAGCATGAATTTTCCCTTCAACCACCTTAGATAAAATCAAGGTCCAAACTAGGACAAGAAGTGACACATTGGGGATGTCTGCTTACCTAGTGAAACCCTTCCCATTCACTGTCCTTGCCACGCATTGGCACAGGAGTGGTAGTAATGGAAACAGAGGGACTTTGTTTCTGCACCCTGCTTTATAGCCAGTCATACAGTGAACACTACAGGTCACACAGGCTTCTCTTCTCCATGATTGACTACAATTACAGTCTTACTGACGCTGGTGCAAATCTGCAGAAAATCCACTGATTTCAGTGGCATACTCTGACTTCTGTCAGGAGATGGATTTATTCTGCATTTGCAACTCAATATTACTTTGAGTCGTGGCATGGATTACACTATATCATCTTCAAGTTGGAAGTCTAATGATGGAGCCATTGAGCCAGTCTGGTTGTGAAGCAGTCTATGACCTTTTCATTTTTTCTGTATGCTTTCAGATCATTCATTGAGCCACACATTACTTATTTCAAAATGCTGTTAGGTAGAAACATTTGATTATTAAATTGCTGCTGTTTCTGCTGCAGGGAAGTGATAACTCTTGTTTATTTTAGTATCTGGGAGGGAGGGGGAAGGGAAAGAAGAGGGAATTGGATGTGAAATACAGTTTTATGCCAGCACAAGAGTAAATTGTATTAAAGTTATATCTTTTTTCCACCACTGCAGTTGTTGTACAGGACGAGAGTCTATTTGCTGCTACTGCTGTCTGGAACAGTGTTTTCAATATTCTATACTAATAGCTATTTAATCATTTATTATTTGGGCTATCATTTGTAAGGGTATAACAATCATTTATAAAGGGATAAAAACTACTAAAATGTTATTTTAAACAAATTCCTACTAATACAAAGCTTTTCAAGTATCATTTGTCTAAATATACATAACTAGGGAAAATGGTCCTTTCCAAAGGTCTACTGGATTCACAATGCACTTTTAGACTGTGTTTAGATGCGTAATAAAAAGCAGAAGTTGGCAATTACTACAGTAGAACTTTCTGAAATTTCTGTAACAATTGTTTTGCAATAAAAAAAAGAGGTGTAGATCAAAACATCTGTTCTTGCTGGAGCATTTATTTATGGTCATTTGCTTTCAAGAGCGTAAAGCAGTGATGCAATGGCAGTTGCATTTCATTACGGTCTCTCACTGTTCTAACTTTACAAATTTAAAGGAAACCAAAACATTTTGCTATGTTGCACCTTTTGAATGTTGCAATTTATTTCTGGCTCTGAGATCAGGTTTCATTCCATGTCCCTTATTCTGGCCAATGATGGAACCATGACAGAAGTAGTTCTCAGTGGGTTTATTTAAAAGGAGGGAATAATTTCTTTGCTTTGTCACTACCATTCCAGCAAAGGGGGAACAAAAGCATCAGTTGCAGAGCCTCTCTGAATTGCATCCACATAGCCTGGAAGAAGTGTGCTCCTTTTTATGGCAACTGGGTGGTATTGCCTGCTCTTGTAGCCAAAGAAGCGTCATGAAAAACAAAGAACACCGAGTCATCCACTAGTGAAGGAATCCACCTATGCCTGACCCTGAACTGGCATTTCACCTTGCTCACAAAATAAATCATCTCCCTCTTCATGCAGCTACAGCCAGCTTTGATACTTCCTCACAAAAATGCTCAAAAAACACTACTGACACAAAATCTGCCAAGGTCAGAATCTTCTGCCTCCACAGATAAGCCTTCACGGAGATAATAACATGCTTTAGCCAAATGAGAAAGAAGCACAGGAAAACAAGCATCCAATTGAATCAGAAAGATAGCACATACTCAAAACAGTTCTGCACACATCAGTCATACTTCAGGAGAGGAATAGTTTGGAGAGCTGGTTTAATGGTTAAATGGTTCTTTATTTCAGGTATCTAAGAAGATGCTAAACTTCTCAATCAGATTTTATTTCATCCTTTCTCAGGACTGCCATTCAGTGAAGACTGGGAGCTTTGAAGTTTGAGTGGCTTTTGGTGCATGTCTAAAAGGACATTCTGTGTCTTTACTCCAGTCTTATCTGAGGGGTGGGGAATAGCTGACCTGCTGCAAGAAAGGGCCAAAGTTTCAGAAAACATAGCCTGGTCCTCAGTTCCCCATGTATCATTTTCTCCCTGAAACATTTTGGCTTTCTAACCAGAGCAGATTGCCCAGGTTCCCACCCCAGTTCAGCTAAGTCAGAGAGGAACAGCAGCCACAGTGGGAAGTACACAGCAATGCAGGAACATTCTCCTTCTTCGCTGTGCAGTCACAGCTAGGGACTACATTACTACTGCAGTAATTGAAATATTTATCTGAAATTTTGTGTACTTCTTTAGATTCTTAATAAGCCTAGAAAATAAACTAGGCCTACCTTAGGATTATGTTAGGTGGATCATAGTCCATCTCTTCTAAAATGTCTGAGTATTTTCAGACAACACAGCACCATGGACATTTACAGCAAAACAAGTTCCCTTAACAGTAGCTGACCCTACTCACCCAGAGCAACGCCAAAGTCTCAGAGTGCAGCCCTAGCCATAGGATAAATTAAGCTGCAATATGCAACTATATAATGCATGCTTTGGTTTCCCTGCACCAGCATCACAGGTCGGTGCAAGCCATCCCCTTCGGGGATGGATGGATCCACTTGGTCCATTAGCTTCAGCATTGTGTTGGCACGAAAAAATGCCACAGAAGATCAAGACTTTTTTAGCTTCAGAAGTTGCACAAAATAAATATATATTAAAATATGTTAATCAAGAGAGGATGAATACTGACTCAAGTTGTTTTTCAGTAGAAGTTTAACACTGGAATTCAATTTAGCATTTTCCAAATTGTGTACTAAAATGCAATACAAAATAATGCACAGTATGCGTTATTTGTTAAAACTGGTCTGAAAATGTACAAGAAAAGGCCAAGAATTTCATCTCATCTCTAGTAAGAGTGAAGAATTTAATAATCATTCTGCTCTGATCTGGATTCAAAATATATTGATATCTTTTAATAGATTAAATAATTTTAAAATGCCTACATGTTTTAACAGAAGTTATGATCTAAGGCGATTGGGAGAAACCACTCATTCTTTGCCTTGGATGCTCAGTACAGGAAGTAGCAACACACTTGGTACAGGGAAGACTGGCCAAATGCGGTGCCATATATGCTCTGGATCCCACACCTCTTTGTCTGTGGAACTGCCCTCCCTTAAAGATGCATTCAGAGCTGATCGCTGTGCCTCCAAACGTTGCTTGAGGGGCAGGACGACCTGACAGGATAGTGCAGAGGAACCGCAACCTCTCTATCATACTAACTAGATCACAGGCTCCCAGTTACATTCTGGTAGCATGGCGCATAAAGTACTGCCATCTCTGAATTTCAGTAACTGCTGGACTTGGCAGAGGTGTGTCAGTGAGCTGTACCGAAACCTAGAGATATTTGAGCAAAAAGAGCGTGTCGAAAGACGGTTGGAGGGATACTGGAAAACGTGTGTTACACAAGGTAAGGAAAGACATGATTTCAAACACTTTTCCGTAGTTATCAGCCCTCACTGGGAGGCTCAGCCCCTCAGGACACAGTGCAGGGGCTGCACGCCTTGCCCAGCGCTCTGCCGC
>WAAE01008432.1:0-24654 GCA_013400495.1 Nicator chloris
TTCCAACCCCAACCATTCTATGAGTCCATGAAAAAAAATTACCAAGTTATTATTAATCTAATGACAATGTCTTGATAAACAAATCTATTTAACTCTGCCAGGACAAAACTATATTTATAGAGGTCTTATTTAAATAAGTGAATGAATAATGTGGAGCAAAGAAAAACCTATTTCCTATGTTCCTTTTATCATGTGCCCAGTTCTTATTAAGAGGTGTGAGTTGTCACAATATTTTTGTATAATTGCTGTTGCTGTTTCTGTTCACCCATGTTGGTGAGTGCAAAATCCAACAGCAGTGTTGAACTCAAGTTACTGGAACCATGTGATATTTCTATTCTCCTAGAGGCACCACAGTGACAGAAAGTTGTTGACAAACTGAAGCTTATTCAAATACTAAAAAAAAAACCAAAAACCGAACAACTCAAACCAAAAACGCCTGTCAGGGGATTGTGGAAGCTAACGCAGAAGAAACAACGTAAAATGTATGTGTCAGTTTGTCACCTGGAGTTATACAGTTAGAAAAATTAGTTGTGCATTTCACCAGATATCTGAGAAAGGTGTCAACAAACATGTGAGAGATGTAAAAAAGAAACCCCTGAGTTTGCACATGGACCTGAGTTTTCAGAAAATAGACTATATTTTGCTACTCTATAGTTTAAGGCAATTTCAGAGGCCAGATTTACTGAATGTCAGCAATATTTACTGTCAAGAGTAAATAGAGTGAAAACCAGGGCCAGAACTTGAGAAAATGTACATTGGAAAACCTGGAGTATGCCCCATGCTATAGAATAAGCTGTCCCAAAATAGAGGGAAGGGGGCAGGACACAGTGCAATATGTCTCTGACAAAATCTGAGATAATTCTGTGACTACCTGCTGTGTCTTACTATATGTGAACAAACAGGATAAAGAGGCATCTGTACTCTGCAACATGCCTGCTTACTGAAGTAAAGCCCTAGCCAAGAAGTTTGAGAGTTAGGGAACCCACAAAGCTGCTGTTTCCTACTGTTTGGACAATCTGTGATAAGGGAAGGTGGCAGCTGCTTCTTACAGGTGTTACATCTCCTTTACATCCATGCTGTGGGGGGCTGCAGGTGGTCAGAAAAGAGATGCTGCCAGGTTCTGACATGGAAGATCTGTGGCATTTTTACACTCCAGCTACCTGGAGAGGAAGACTGCCCTGAGGCTGCCCCCCTAGGACCCTATGGGTGTAGGACTCACCTTGAATTTATGCTGCTCCTCAGAGAGAGCAGTTCCTGCTCTATGCTCTGGTCTGTCTGGGGCCCCTCTGAGCCATGTGGAAGCCCATAATGGCCCCAGCAGCCACCACCCCTTTGCAGACTCAGGACAGAAAGGAGGAGCAGCATTGGTCAGAGGGCTGCACAGAGGATCATTCCCACTAATAAGGTGCAGTTAGGAGAAGGGAAGCAGGCTGGATATCAACAGAAGCTTTCTGAAAAAAAAAAAAAGGTACTAAACGTCATCTCTTCCTCCCAAGGGAAATTATGGAAACCACTATTACAGAGGACATTTAAAAGCAGACTAGGCATAGCATGAGAAAATCTACTGCAGGGACCAGTCCTGCACTAACAAGAGATAAATTCAAAACTCTAACTTCTTATTTGCTTCTGACTTATACCTTTCTGCTGGTTTATGACACTATTACTTCTCACTAAATTACATCTGTATCATGTGAGAGCTGCTGCAGTCCTACCTTCCTATGTCCAGCTTGGAGATCTCTTTTTAGATCCTCTTCAGCTATGTTCCGGGTATCATGAAGAGAGGTCACACTGACCACACAGCACCTTGCTGCTGTTCTTCCTCATTTGCAGTAAGTCCTTTCTTGGTAGTCATTTTCATGACAGAATTATTAGATTTAAGACTCGGCCATGTTCTGGGTTTTCATTTTTTTCAGTCTTTCCAAACCTTTTCAGGCATTTAAATAACCTTTATGCTAATCTATGACAATTTCAGAGGCACATGAGTAAGGAGCCAGCTGTCACAAGCTGTAGTTCAGAAAGCTAAGCAATATGAGAAATGTCATCTTTTGCACTGAACCAGCAGTGGTTTAAATTATTGACACAGTGGTGTACTTTCCTCTTTTTTTTATATAATAATCTGGCAGCCAAATAAAGTCTTCATTGCCACCTGGAAGAAGTGTACAGCTTTCTCCTGAGGATATTTTTTTTTTTAAATTTCATGCTGAGATACAAACACATACAAAATTTAAATACCTACTTCAAATGGTGATTGTATGCAATAAACAGCAGAAATCACTGTGCTGGTGGTATGGTCATGAACCTTTATCTGGAGCCCTAAGAAAGTTCTCACTGTCAGGTGGTATCAAATTAATTCACAAATAGTGAAACATTCCCCTGTTGCCATCTGGCAAGATACTCAGATACTGTAACAAGAGCACTTCTCTTGCTACAATGTCAAATAAGGCCAAGATAATTAAAGTAGAGGGAGCATTAAGCCACCTGTGAAAAGGACAAACTGGATGTACAGAAAAATTGCGCAGATTTTAAAAGTGCAAGTCAGCCAATGGAAAGGTGACCAGGACAACAGGAGAGAGAACGTCACCTTTAAAGCACTCTGTGTGTGTTTGTAGTAAACTTCAGGTTTCTGAGTCCCAGACATTCCAAATACACTTGAGGTAGGTGGTGGGGTGAGGTGTAGGAGGGGAACAAAAACAAAGACCAAGAAAAATCCACAACAGAATCATGAAGGATCCCACATTAAAGCTCATGGAGTGAGTTGTAGTGTGGCATGCACTTTTCTGCTGACATCTCCCTCAGAAAGTCTATTCATTCTTTTAAAATCACTTATTTTTTTCACACTGTTAGATAAATACAAAGACTCTGTAGCTCTTGAATCTTATTTTCATTTACTTAAAAACTTCTTTGCATCATACAAGTATTGTGTTCTTCCTTAGATGTCTTTAGCCTGAGAAATTTTTACAGTTCAAAGGGCCTTTGCATAAATAAGTTCAAGATAATTCATCAGAAATAGAAAACACCAATAAAAGCACCCTATTTAAAAAAATGTATGGCTGATTATTGCAAATTATATATATAGAACCAGACAGAAAGCTCCATTTCATGGATTCTGAATTATCCCAAGCATCAGTACTCAAACTCAGTGAATAGCTGTAACAACTGCCATAAGAAGGTACACCTCTGTTCGCATACCATGGGCGGCTGATGATTAGTGGAGTCATCATGCAACTTATAAATCATGCTTTATGTTTTGAAATTGCTGTTTCATAAAGTACTGCAGCTTAAATGATGCTTTCTGCGCTGTATCACAGGGCTGCAAATCAATGTTGATATCCGTTATCACAGATTTAGATAAAGCTCTTTTGGGCCATACTAGCAGCAACATAAATTAAAGTACATATTCTATTGCAGAGTACTCAGTAAATGACATGTACAAAACTACTACAGAACAAAATAAAGCAAACTTGTCTTTCAAGAAAATGAAAATATCTACATACATATATACATGTGTGAATACACATATACATATATGGGTACTGGCGGAGGAGGGAAGGGACAGACATATTTTTGTAGGAATGCCAAATTTCAGTAGGAGGGGCCCCATCAAGTCAAATGTGTTCTTGCAGCACAGAACACCAGCTGTATCCTGGGCTCCACCAAAAGCAGCATGACCAGCATGCTGAGTGAGGGGATTCTGCCCCCCTACTCTACTCTAGTGAGACCCCATATGGAATATTGGCTCCAGCACTGGGGCTCTCAGCATAAGGACATGGACCTGTTAGAATGAGTCCAGAGGAGGGTCATGAAGGTGATCAGAGGGCTGGAGCTTCTCTCCTGTAAAGACAGGCTGAGAGGGTTCAGCCTGGAGAAGAGAAGGCTCCAGGGAGAGCTGAAGAGGGACTTTTTACAAAGGCCTGTAGTGACAGAACAAGGGGAAATGGCTTCAAACGGAAAGAAAGTTTAGATTAGATATTAGGAAGAAATTATTTACTGGAGAGACACTGGAACAGGTTTCCCAGAGAAGCTGTGTATGCCCCACCCCAGGAAGTGTTCAAGGTCAGACTGAATGGGGCTTTGAGCAATCTGGTCTAGTGGAAGGTGTCCATGTCCATGGTACAAGACATGACACTAGATGATCTTTAAGGTCCCTTCCACCCCAAACCATTCTGTGATTCTGATTCTGTGGGGGAACCTGAGACTGGCATTAATTGATGTTCCTTGGCTTTGTCGGAAGTCAACACACTCCTAGAGATTTATCCAGAGGAAATGGTGCTCATGACTTTCTCTTCTATTAGGTGTGCAAAGAGCAGCTGACTTGAGAAAGCATTTCAAAATGGTCACCTTTGCTTACTATTTACTGTCAAATGCTCCCAGATGACTGAGCTGTAGGCACAGAGAGCCCCCAAGAATTACCCGCACAAGGTGAGCCAGATTGACCAGTGCCAGTCCAGGGCTAGGCAGCAGTCCAGTCATCACCCCATAGGTCTGTGTTGATAGGGCAGGACCACCACCCATCCCAGCCATCAGACCCACAGGAAAGGCCAGGGTCAGCAACAGGCAGCTGAACCCCTTAGCTGCAGGAAGAGGTTGCAAGAGGGGTGGCAAAGAAGGATGCTCAGATGCTTATCAAAGCAACTGGAGCTTGTTGGTGCCCTTATGGTCTTGACAATGAGTGGAAAAAATGCCACAGTGACTGAATGCATTTGCGTCCATGCATACTTCTTTTTAATGATCTGATTCAGTCACATCCCCATGTGCCAGCTAACTCATCTGAAGCTATTTATTTAATGAATATCTATAAAACTCATGGGTTTAAAAGTCATTGGCATTTTTAATGTGCCACTGAGTCCTGATGACACAACAGAGAGCTCTTGTCATCTCTGTTCTCCCAAGGACAAATGTGAATTTGAGGATTTTTTTTCCCTCAAATGCTAAATTCATTGAGATCAAGAAAACACTACCTCAGCTTACTGTGTTGCACAGACTGTCTTTAACCAGATGGCATCCTGAAGCAGACAGGTGGAGACTCAGAAAAGTACAATGCACCATTTTAAAATAGTGCCAATTTTCACTTCCATGACATTTCAGGATCTTTGCCTCTTTAACCATGGGTATCACATTGTCCTGGCTCCAGACAAGACAGGGTTAATTTTTTGCCATGGCCAGGAGAGGCATGGCCAGGATGTGGATGTTATTCTATACCACCTTCATTGGGAGGGGAGGGAAAGGGGCTCCAACAACACTGTAAAATCCAGAATGTTCATACAGTTTAAGATCGCTTCGTGTGTGGCACCAAATATACACCTGGTTTTGACCTGGCTCTTTCATTCTTTGGCTGCTTTCAGAAGAACAGAATAATACTGTAAGTCTTCTGCCTGAAAAGAAATCCTGGAATGAGGGAATATCGCAGGACTTACTTTCTGACAGTAAATACCAACAGAAAATTAGCCTGGTCATAAGAAGATTTAGCAATAATCTCTTTGTTGACAGAGTTTTTATCTTTAATACAGTATTTGGAATAAACCAAATCTCTTTTTAGCAGACAAATCAACAGTATTGACTTTTAAAAGACATTCATTCACATGTCAAACATTAATTGATCAGTGTGAATATTTTGAAGTTTTTCTAAGAGAAGCTTTAATTTTTAACAGTAATTCATATAGTAGTCTGATAACTTTGTCATTAGGTATTCAGATTAGAAATTTAATAAACAAATAAATAGATCATTACTAATAATACTTCTAGTCTATTAAAGCGTTTTCCTATGTTGCTTGCCAGTTTGACAGACATTCATGGGAATAAAAAACTTTTATATTGCCCTGAAAATCCAGTACTTGCCCATCTTGTTACAAAACTCTTACATCAAGCTCATAGTAAAACATCTTCTGAAGAGAGTGATTTATAACTGAACCAATAGCACACAGAAGTTAATGGAACTTTTCCCTGGTGGTGGCCTGGGATCAGATCCTGAAATATAGAAGCCTGAAACTATGTATTTAATGTGAGTAATTATTTAGTCACTGGAAACTAGAGAAAGCTCAGCTAAATAATGAGTGGGATAAGTATAACATGCTCTAAAAACGCCTTCCCTCTTCTTTTCACAAATAGTACAGCAGATAACTAGAGTAAGAGGAGTAGAGAGAATTAGTCCTCTCCATACTTTGTAAGTTCAGCACAACTGCATATATAACTGGTTTCATTCTTATGCTTTGCCTTGCAGAGACAAATGCTTAGTGTCCTTTGTATAGGTCCTTTCTGCAGCAAATGGTGAGAGATAAGTAATAAGAAGTAATTCTACTTAGTAGTAAAGACAAAAGTAGAACAAAAAATAGGCAGTAGAAATCGTGGGGGCAAGTCTTCACCTGCATTTTTTCTGAAGGGAAAAGGTCAGTAGGAAGCAAATTTTCCCTAAAAAGACATCCAGTTGTCCTTGTTAAAGGACCTCAACTTGTCCTTTTTAAAAGACTTCCACAACACATGAAAAAAAACACACAGTCTTTTTTCCATTATGTTTTCCTTCAGCTGATGTTTTTATCTGATAGTTCCATATTTTGGAATGTTTTGTATGTGTCTGACTTTAAGCTTTAAGGTTTGTTAATTAGTGTCCTCATACACTCATCGAGTGACAATGCTTTATGTGTTGTTCCTCTCTCCATGTTGGACATGGAGTCCTGATCTCCTGCTCCCTTCTGCTGGAGCCACATAAATTTCCATTCTAGGGTAGTTCACCAGGACAGGTAGACAACAAGGGTGACTGTTCTCCAGTAACAGTAAGTCAGACCTTGGGATTTTAGCCTGAGCTCCCCTCTGAGCTTGAAAGAGTGCTTGGATATTTAATAGCAGTATGAAGAGCTAAGTAAACCCCTATCAGAATTTAGCACAAAGGCTAGCCAAGCCACTCACGTGAAACATAGGGACTTCAGTCTCCCAGGTCCTGGTGCTTTTACCAGAGATCACAAGGTCAAAAACAAAAGACTGGAATTGCTCCCGTGTTTTGCTAGGAAAAAGATTTAGGTTCCTTACTTGTAAAGAACAGAGTTATGAATTCTACACAGCAAGAGAGACCTTCCTGACAACAGTCACTTCTCATCTGCATTTTTCCTGCCCAGCCTAGAAGACACTGAGGTAGGCTGATAGCTTTTAGGAATTCGTTCTGAGATTTCCAGCTCCCTCACTTGCTGCTCTCTGCAGTCATGGCAGAGTTTGATCTGTGAGGACAATTGTGTGGTCAGACATTGCCAAATAAGAAGTCACACTGCCATTTGTATGGTACCCAGACCTTTACAAGTAAAATCCTTGATCTGCTGAACCATCTTTATAAAGGTTGTAACAGTAACAGCCTCTCATGGAGGTTACAGCAGTAGGGAGAGAGGGAAGTATTTCCAGGGAAAAGACACCACAACTGCAGTCAGAATGGCTTTGCAAGTGTCTTGAATATACAAAATACAAAACAGAATTGGATCCATAAGTTGACTTCTCATTAGGTGCACAGTGTAGACAGAATATTTTGACTCAAATTGTGAAACATATCTTGACCTGCAATGCAGATTGATGATACAATTTCTGTTATTAATATCGCTGTGATGGGGGTGGAAATATTACATAAGAACTGTGAGCCTGTTTGCATTTATTCAGCTGAGAACAACCTTCTATACTTGCTGTTCCAGCACCTCTGGCTTTTATTCCTACTCCTCTGTCATCACACCGCTGTATTGGTGATTTATGGTTGGCTAAATCAAAAGCTTTATATTAATGCAAACTGTGAAGGTTTGGCCTTTGGCCAGGGTTGCACAGTCACTAAAATGTTGTCTAAAAGTCTTTCAGAAGCAGAAATTGTACTTAATTTAAAACTCACAGTATTGCAGAGGATATTTCATATTTTATTCACTTCTGAATCTACAATATTAATGAAAATTTTAAGATACAGAGAAGAGCTATTCACATGCTGCAGAAAGGTGCTAAGTGTCTTTTTAGATTTTAATTTACCATAAGCTAACAAAAATTGGAACACAGACTAGTTACTTGCTAGCAAGATCTCTCTAAATTTAGCCTTTACTCCTTCACATCAGGGTCATGTTTCCAGTTTTCTTTCATGGAGTTGTGGAAGCGCTTTCCTCTAGGACCCTTTTCTGCAGCCAATATTCACAACACTCAGGTCTTGTTCGAAATAACAGCTCCATTTCAGTCAACACCTTCTGCTTCATAGTTACACTGGCAAGAGCCAAAATCTCTTCTATGATTAGTTGTCTGATGCTGGATTTATCCACTGTCTACTGAAGCCAATATTCTTTGTACCTTTATCTGCCAGAAAGTCTGGCACATATGAGCTGTGCTGTCACATAGCTGAGGAAATGGCACAGTACAAGAATAAGCCTTCGGAAAGTTTCCAAACCCTCCAGCAAATATAGCTAAAGCGGTGATATGAGACAACCTGAGAGCATTCTGGAAATGTAAGTAAGCCTGCCATGACAAAGACTACCACAGCCTCCCACAGAAAACCAGAGGTGAATCCTTGGCACTTGTGTGGGGCCATTTGGCAGTGACAAAACCCTCACCTGGCAGCAGTCATGCATTGAGGTGTTTACAAAATAATTTTGACAGAAGACACCAAAATTTGCTCATTACATCAGAAAAAGTTAATCACAGTCAGCTTGAGACAAACTGAAGGTGTGGACCAGAGGTCCATTACGGGGAAATATATAATCCCAAGAGTACAGGAAGGTGGCATTAGGACAAGGACTTCAAAATGCTCAAGTGATTTGTACTAAGATCTGCATATTTCCTTGTGCTTCTGAAAAGATAAATGCTCTTGAATACACTGCCTTCTTGAATGAGCCTTGTAAGTGAATCTGTTGAGTGTTTTAGACGTTGTTCTATAAACAGGGATGAACTATAGTAACAGGCAATGTCCTTATAGAAGATAATTCTGCATGATAATGGGGTATTTCCTTGTCAAGCTTTCTTTCAAAGCCTTTTGGTCTTTCTCAGATACTACAGTCTTGTATTTATCCTCAGGGGAGAGGAAAATTAAAATTTTTCATTCTGACATGACCCCTGAAGACTGATGTTTGACAGACTACATTTAGCTATTCTGAACATCTGAATGTTGCTCTCTAATGCAAGACGTTTAGAACACATTATTTTCTTTATCAGAAACAATCCACAGCTACTCCTCTTCTAGTTGTTTTAAGTGTCTGCAACTGCAGGAGGTTCCCTTTAGGTTGCACAAACCTTTCAAGTCTGTCTTGGACCTGGGGATACCCTGCCCCAGCTTCCCCTCCCAACCCCCAAACAAAACAGGGCATGGTGCTGTATCAAAGGAGGACAGTTTATTTTTAGATAAGTGTAATATAGAGATTTTTATCTGAGAAGTACAGAACCACCACCCACATTCTAAGTCAGTATCACAGTTAATTGCAAACCTCTTATAGGTAGGAGCAGTTAGAGTGAAAAAAAAAAATCTGAAGCTCTTTGTGCTCTTCATTTCCTAGCTTCAGGCATGTCCTTTGCCTGCTATAAACAGAATGCCAAATTATTCCTTCAGTAATATTGATTCAAAACAGAAATTGTTTTAGAGTAATGAAGTACAAGTATCATGAAATTGCAAAGCAGTCTGAAGAGAAAAAAGAATGTGCACCTAATTCATTGTTCACTGCATGCAGATTGCTATGAAACATAAAGATCTCAAAGGTCAAAGGAATTTAAATTCTCATAAGCCTTCCTACTGTAGTTGGACACTTGACAAAACAACACAAATCTTTAAGCAAAGATAAAGCAAAGCATGCAGATCATAGTTTTAGCATGTCTTTGTCTACTTTGATTTGAATTTTTCTCTGTCTAGTTAATTTTTAATAAGGATACGTTCCAGAAAAAAAAAAAACCAAATGGTTAAATATGTGTTTATTAATATAAAACATTGATTAAAATGTCCATTTTAGTAATACCATTTTACACACTCCCATTCTAAACTCTCTATTTCATCCTTATTCTTCTGTTCCTCCACTGAGAGAGAACATCTGCTTGCTTTTCTAAATGATTCATTCAAAAGGAAGAAAATGTGGCAAATGTTGCCTGTGTTAACACAATAGATAAAGAGAGAACCACATTCAAATGTGAAAAAATCTTGTTGCAGCTTTCTCTTATGTAAATAGACAGAGTTATTTCTAAGGACACATCCTGAGCATCAAGTCTGAAAAGGAACAAGTCCTTGAATAGATTTCCATAGTGCTTGCAAGGATCTTGTCAGCAAACTGAACTTCAGGTCACCAATGGCTAACACTCATGGAATTAATTGCTCTTTTCTATAACTCAAGCTCTCCAGAATGTGTCTGCTCATGGGACAGGCATCATCAAAAACTTTTAAGGAACAAACTTGGACTGTCTTTACTGCTTGAAGTCACCAGAAACGTTGAGGCAGAGAAGCTGTATCATGTGGTGAGATCATTCCCTTTGCCATCAAGTGCTGTCAGTACTGGGCTGAAGAAAGCTCCCTCCATCATCCTCAGGCAGCACTAGCAAGGGTGCAGAGCTGAGCTTTAGCATCCTCCAGCTGCAAATAAAGCAGCTGGAAAGTGTTTTGGTCTTGGCATTCTACACTGTCACTTACAGGTGCTGAAATTTTAGGTTTAGCCATGTCATCTGAGACAACAAAAGCCCTTTTAACTCAGCCATAGCCTCAGATCTCGTTTCAGGCCGAAGTCCATTGCAAATGGTGCTTAATCCCATTCTCTAATATCATGTGTTCAAAAATCAG
Source organism: Nicator chloris (assembly GCA_013400495.1). NCBI lineage: Eukaryota > Metazoa > Chordata > Aves > Passeriformes > Pycnonotidae > Nicator > Nicator chloris. The sequence continues at coordinate 10,751 of WAAE01008432.1, forward strand.
ATCCATGTTGAGATATGCAGAGGACAGTATTGCAGGATGTTAATAAATACCCTATCATCTAGGAAAGGATGATTCCTTAAAACATAATACGAAGTTTTTCCATTGTCTCAATCTTAAAATAAAACTGCACTTTAATTTTATTCTTTTTTTTTTTTTTCAAAATTTCCCATTTTTATGGCAAATACATCTTCTTAGGACAGGGGAACTCCAGAGAAGTCCAAGAATTGTAGCAAACAATACATTTGTTATTTCTTCTGGATTTGGTAACTTCCAACTGCCTCTGATACTGAACTGCCAATGTGCCCCTTTTTTACCCTATACTCAAAATCGTTTGTAAAATATCAGCACTGCTGAAATCTAATCTCATTTTTTTGGAGGAAAAAAATTTACTCTTGTAGCTGTATCTGAGACTAAACCAGCGATAACATCCTGAAACAGTTTCAGTCCCACTAATACCGTATTAGGTATTGCATTATAAGGTAACGTGTGATTTTTTTTTTTTCCAGTTCCTAAATTTAGACATAAATGCCTATTTTTCTCCACTTGTTCCCAAAGTTTTTAACAACTTGACAAGAAAAAAGCCTGATTTCAAGTGTTGCGTATTGTGGAAGTAATAATTTCTTGAAGAATGCTGTAAACGTAACTTCGAACCCTTAAGGATGAATTGCTCAAAACAAATAGAATGGTGAAAACCACAGCCCATAATTTTATTGAGATAATCTCTCTTTGACTGTAAGATTCTTGTACAACCCTATAACTGATATTTGGAAGTGTTTTCTTAGTAGTCATACTGGCTCAGAAAAAAAAATAAGGAAAATTTATTTATTGTCTGCTTATTGTAAGGTCCAAGCTGCTCCCATAGGGTAGATGTGAGATGCTATCATCATTTTTTTCAGCTTTTCTTCAAAAAGCTTCTGTGTACAGCAGTGAAAATTAAGTAACTTTAGCATTATGTTAGCATATTTTCAAAAACCACCTTCATCTTGTATTATCTTATTTGAATTTCTGCAAGTAAAAAAGGACATAAGTAATTCCAGAGTTGAGTTAAGATAATGAAAATAATATTGTTGAAGTTTTTTTCATTGAATTCATGCTTTTGATTCATAAATCTTTCAGTACATTAAAACCTGAGTTTATAAGTTTTGTTACTTCGGTTTTGCTTTGTTCTGAAAGACATTTTTTATTCTTCTGTTTAGGAAAGCTGAAAGTATATTAAAGCACAGACAGTGCCATTGTGGTCAATACATCAGAAAATTTTTTTTTCTAATTGTATTGACAAATTATTTATTGAGAGTATTCAACAAATACCAAACAAATAACAGCAAATCCATTTGACAATATTCAAGGACATTATTAGAATATTATATTAATGAAATAGGGGATTAAGTGTTCTTTAGTCCATCATGTTTCTTAATTACAATGTAAAACTTTTAATCATGAGATGGGATTCAACAAAAATAGAGTTTATGCCTTGTGGTATTGGATCAAAACTACCTAAGACATACTGTGAATAGAAGCAATCACCTATAATCTCACTATGCTGGTTTGGATGTCAAAAATCTGTGTTTTGACCAGTTTTATGCCAATTTGACTCAAACATGTCAAGTCCTGCTTGCCTTTCCACACCTTGCTGTCAGGCCTCTTTGCTTGTTTCTGTTCTTCCTTCCCACTTCTTTGTCCCAAAGACCATTTTCTCCTGGCACTACTGTCCTTCCCATGCCAGTTTGCTTTTACTATCCTTTGAACACATGCTTGAATAAGACCTTCCTTGAGCTTTTGCCACAGCCCTCCTGCCTTGTCCTTGGCTATTGTGCTTCCTTGTCAGCACAGACTTTGCCATTCTTTCCCTGCCCATGACACCATCACCTGACAAGGGTCATGCTGCATTAGAGCCAGGCACATCCTCCTGACTCAAATCTCTCCTGCCACCCTTCAAAAGGGACCAGGACACCAGCAGTGGGTTTGACAGAGTATTCAATGCCCCTCACTGGCAACACATCATTATGGCTGTATTTCACCTTTTCTACACAGACACACATGTAGATCCAGGGAGCTGGAGCAGTGCAGAACCAGGGCTCTGAAAGAAGGTTCTCAAATAAGGATCATTAGTAAACTATGATTGAAGGATTGCCAACGTTAGTGTTTGGAATGAGGAGTTGTACGAGGGTGCAAAGATAGTTCTGTAACGCAACAGAAATAAATCAATAAAGAGCTAAGATTTCTGTTGATAAAAATCTAACTCTACTATTCTAAGGAGCAAAATGGAATCCCAGATAATTAGGAGATGTTTGTGAAAGCAAGGACAATTGGAGAGATTGGGTAAATTCCCAGGAATCAAGTCAAAAATTAGTCTTAGTTCAGTCCAAAATTTACTTAGTTCATTCAGCATATCAGGAACAACAGGTTCAACAGACTGCCCTCCTCTTTATGTCCATCATCCACATGAAAATGCCAACCAAGAACCACAGGAATAACAGATGTCACTTTTTTTTGATGATGTAGGCTGTTATCTCTCCAGACATTGTCTGCTCACACTCTGCAGGTAGCAGAGTGATGGTAGTCCAAGCTCAGGAGCACAGATCTCTCTCCCTACTTGGTAATATTTTTCCTTGTCTATCTGCTACAACAAAAATAAGGTTAAGACCAGCATCGATCTTTGCAAATGTTGCCTTTTCCCACCTGAATTCCCTCTTGCTCTGGCAGTTTTCTTCCCAGATATTGCAGCATGGAATTTCACTTCCTTTCTGTCTAGACTGACTCCCACCTCCACAGAATTCCCTGCCCCATGCATTGGACCGTCATGCTTTCTTGGGTCATACATGGGCCGCAAAGAAACTTGGCACACTTTTATCAGCACTTCAACTGCAAGCATGAATGACCTTGCTTATGGTTGCATGACGTGTACATGCAGTGCAGGAAATAAAGGCTGTCACTCTGGCAGTGGCAGCTTCACCTGGTAGTGGCTCTGCAGTCTATCAGACTGTTTTTGTTTTGAAGTCACAGTCTCAAGGCTATCTCTCTTCTGTTTTTCTCCCTCCACCTTGGGTTGATTCTACGGTGCAAAAAGGTGTTAATGTCATGATTTATCAAACCACAGCACAAAGAATGTCTTGGGCCCATTCTGATTCACAAAGATTTTTTGTGTTAAGAAAAACAGTTCGGTGGCTTTTGCACTAGAGGAAATGCAAAATTACAGGATGGTATTAACTCCAGAGGATTTATGGGCATGGACAAAGAAATTCAATAAGCCTGATTCCTTCTACCTTAGAGAGAGTTTCTGCTGTAAAAGGAAAAGGGAGACAAAAGCAGAACAAAGTAAATTTTGCACAGGGTGATGCAATGTTCAACAAAGTAAAAAGCAAAGGTGAAATGACTTGCCCATAAATGCAACTATTCAACAAGGCTGCACACTGGCTCTAGCTTCAGTGATCCTTTTTTGTACCAGGTTTCTCCTGAAAGCAATCAGAAGACATCCTAGTGGGGAGTTAAGGTTCAGGGTGGTATGCATGATGAAAGCCTTTCTTTTTGTCTTGTTTACCTTACTGGTCCCTAGGCCTCTTCTGGTGGGGGGCTTTGATCATGGGTTTACTGCCAAATCAGAACTGACTCAAATTACTCACAGTTTGACAAAAGTAGCAATATTTCAACTTGATTTGCTTTCCTCAGGGTCCTTTATTTTTCCCCTTGCCTTCCCTGTTCCCCACCACTTCATATTACGAGACCTCTAGTTAAATAACACTGGGTATTTAAGTCACATTCTATCGAAAGAAAAACAAAACCAAAACCTGAACTTTTAAAGGTTTTTTGTTCTCTTCTTTATTTCTGGCTGGCTGGTTTTGTTTTGGTTTTAGCTTTTTTTTTTTTTTTCCTGATATGACTTATCTTTTCATGCTGTCAATTCAGTTTGGCAAACTACTTAGGAGGTAGATTGTCTTGTCTGTTCACAATACTCATAGGAATGTGATCTATGGGTTAAGTGTATGTTATAGTGGAGCACCAGAATCAGGAAACCAAAAAGAAACAGATGAGATGTTTGATCTTCCCTTGAATTTAGTGTGGTAACTTCCATAAGTTTAAGTGGGACGTAAGAATAACAGCCACTCAGTATGTAATATTAAAATTATTTTACTAAAGTTTACATGACAATAAAAAGGCAAGAGAACATTCTAATTATATAGAATTTCAGAGTACTGATTTCCTACTACAGGTATATTTAAGCTTTTTTTTTTTTACTGCAAAAAGGGAACATGAAATTATTTGCACAACAGGAGACTGAAGGAAGACATGTGAGAGGAAAGGTTTAGTTGTTCAGCTGCAATATAAAAACTTTGAGATTTGCATTTAGTTCTCAAGAAATATGCCTAGAGAAAAGAAGGGGAAAAAAAGCCAGAAAAACCTCTTTATCATAGTGTCTGTGTAATTAAGCACGTACTGTTTTTCTTTATGATAAAACACAGTTTTCTCCCTCTGCAACTGCATGTAAATGCAGCCCCAATCATTAGTATTACAGGACCTCTGATGACTCCCAGCATTAGTAATAAAAAGCGGCAGCTTTGTGAATCAAACATGTTCAGCCACCCAAACATCATTCATACTTGATATAATCTCACAGTGCAAATGCTTAAGCACCTGGAAACATTTCCATGAAATATTGACTTAATGGTAAGTGTCAAGATACCTAGACCTCTACTTCTTTTCTCTTTAACTATATAATCCAACAATATAAATCATAAATAGGCCTGCCCAACGTTTACAAAACTACAGTCCAGTCTCCTGCCCATCCATTCAAGTAGCTAAATTCTAAGCAGTTTTGGTCAGTTAAGAACTCTATTTAATGCTCCATTGATTTTTATTCTGAGGCCAGGACCAATGGAAGAAATTATGTTTACAAAAGATTTTAGTCCATGAGTAAACCAAGAAAGATTTGAAATAATACTAAATTGTAGAAATAGATTTACATTGAAATAAATAATTTTGAGGAAGAGGGCTAGTTAAGTTTAAAGTGTTCTTGTTCCAGCTGCATGAGGCCACCACGTAAGTCAAGGCATGCAAGGAAGAGCTTGTTCCTCAGGGCTAGTAAGTCCAGACCAACAGCTTTCCAGGCAAAATACTTCGTCTAACTCTGTGTTTGAAGAGTTTGTAGGCCCAGTCCAGGCTCCCTCTGGTCAGGAGATCATGCTGAAGGAGAAATGTAAAAGTGTCCTGTAAGTCCAGAAGGAAAGAAATCCTCTCTTCCAGGTCATGTTCTTCTCCAGACTAAATTAACCAAAAAGCATGCCTCATTTGGTGATTTTTGCCTCATTATTGTTCACAGTTCATCAATAAAATCATTAAACAATCTTAAAAATCTCCAAGAGAAGACAGAGCAGGGAAGTGATGAGAAACTGGAAGCTCAGGTCAGGGGCCTGGGACTGGTTGGACAAGAACACTAACATCCAGGGAGAGGCAAGCAGGTCATGAAAGGAGAAGAATGAAAAAGAGAGGAGTTTGTGGAAGGATAAGAAAACTTCTATCATAAGAAATGAAGCTATGCAGTGTAGGAAAGACTGGGAAACAGGTAAGATGGGAAACAACAGGAATGAGTGGGTTGGGAATAGGATGAGAAGCTGGTGAACTAGTGCTGGAGCCATTTGCACCAACAGCCAGAAAGTTGGAGCTGTAAATAAGGAAAATTTCCTCTCCTCTTTGGAGAGAGGCAGAATCTATTAAGCTTGGTGAAGAGATTACATTGCTGTTCAAAGCCTGGAAGGGAGTCCAAGACTCAGATCTTGCCAATACTCCACTGTCAACAATGCATTTATAAATACATGGCAAAATATCTGTTTTTTCATTTTCTGGAATTAGGTGCTAAATGATCTTAGTGACAGTCACTGAGCTCAGGTATCAGTAGGGCTGCAGGATGATCTGCAAGCAAAGTAAGGAGAAAAAATATTCAGGGGAACCTTTTTTTCAATCAGGAAGTGGAGAGATCCAATAGGGGCCATTGAATCTAGCAAAACATTGGATGAAAATCCAGAAATGAAATGAACAAACAACCTCCTAAATGCAAAAATCACAAAGCTTTGACCATTCTGTTCTTTGCCATTCACTGTTATCTGGAAGGAACTGCTGACAATGTAATATTCCCTGCTGGCAGGGCATCAAGCTTTGTGCGATTTGATAGGTTCCTGCAGGGAAAATCACAGCAATCTGCATTAAAAACATACTGCTCTGCACTGAAAGACCCTTGCAGAACACAGGGAAGAAAAAAAGGGTTTGGCTCTTAACATTGTAGTCTGCTGGCTTTAACATGAGCCTGTGTAAAGAATTACCCTTTCCAATCACAGCCAGAACCTGATAAGGGAATGATAGTTTTCTTCAAGAAAAGACTTGAAGGGAAAAGACGTACAGCCAACAACTGAGAAGACACCACGTCAGATTTAGTTTTAGATTTAGATTTATAGCTGATTTTGGTCAAAGTTACCTAAGTCTTTTACTACATTAGAAATGTGGCAGATAGATTACAAAGTGGGCAAGTTAGAAGCTCCAGATCCTGGACTGCCTTGCTGTGTGTAGCAAGGAATAATCTCAGCTCTCCTGGCCTCCATCTCACCATTTTATGTGTCCTAAAAATCTGAATTATTATGGGGTTATGTGGAAATCCATTCAAGGATGGAGTAGACATATAATCATAAACTAAGATTATTAGTTATTGCTGAAGTTCATTACTTTCATGGTTGAGGAGGGGGAGGGCAAGGACAAATATATATACCAAGATTAACCAAATAATTTTACAATCTCGAGCTGCTAACTTCATATATTGCTTCAGTCCTAATAGTTCTCTTTTAAGCTTATATATTTTCAAGTCTATGGAATTGTATAAGAAATGTTTTCATAATATTGTCTACCACATTAAATCATCCAGGCCTTGATTAAAAAAATTAAAATTAGCAATTCATGGATAGTATCATAAAAGATATTACCAGAATAGGAATATATTTCTGTGTGCTCATGGGAACTAATTATGTTTGCCATTTCTGATGGAGACATGGGTGTTACCGTGTAAGAGTGCAGATTGCTCTGTCTGGTATTTAAATGACAACATTATTCATTGGTCCCCTTGGCTTTTTCAAAAATCTGTGTTTAATGATTATTTTAAAGAACAAATTGCTTTTTCTAACATTAAAATTCACTGTAGAGAAAACTTTTGAAGTGATAATTTCCAAAGTAATACATACACTAAGAGGGAGTGTGATAGAGGGAAAAAAGAAAGTGTCTGATAGGTTGAGTTGGAGCAAAATTGCATCTCTCTCATTGCTCAAAGTAGGAAAATAATCATAATAAAGAAATAATGGAACAGAATGATGATTGCCTGAGGGTAGGTAGCTTCAACTAAAATAAATCAGATAGAAGGTTGATTCAAGGAGAAAATGAAGAACAACGTGGGTAGAGGTTTCATAATTGAACTGTTTTGGAGATATTTTCAGAATAAGAAGGAATGTGGCTTGGGGTTTTTTCATTATTGCAGTTATTTAAATGTGCTTTTTCCAAAATAGACAAAACAATTATTTTATGTCAGACTTGCCAAAAACAACAGCTTAAATTAAACAAGGTTAAAAAAAATGTACTAAGAAATCTAACCAAGGGAATAAATTTCTTTTGTTTTTTAAGCTAGTATTTCTGAAAATTTTGCAAATAAAGGCAGTAGTGCTTCTGTAAAAAATTCAGTTCTCTCACAGGTGACCCATGCATCCCTAGAATCTCTGGGAAATGCTGACCAAATGCAGCTACACATAAAAAATAATAAAAAACTGGAGGTAATGCTCATAGGTGAACTGCCATTTTCAGTTTGGTATGTATCAATATTATGGTCCTTGTCCTAAAAAGACACTTAAATATTAATGGAAAGGCAACCTACTTGCATCACAAGTGCTCTTTCAGGCTCTTCCAGGCACTTCAGTTTTAGCAGTGTTTCCTATTCATTTCATGACAGTTTAAGGAGGTTACACCTGTCATTACCAACTCACCAACATTTTATTTATGTACAAAGACTCAAAGTTTTCCATAACTGATCAGCAGTGCCAGAGAGACCTAATTTCAGGAGCTAAACCATGTAGGGGCTTAGCACAGTAGCCTTTTACCCAGGAAGAGTTAAAAATAAAATAAAAAAAAAAAAGAAGGGAAGGATAAAAAAGGCTAGGCCCAATGGTTTGGTCCTGCTCCAGTTTTGTTTGGTTTTTTTTCCTCAAAAATGCTTTTTATTCGAGCAAGTATACATAGGAACTTTACTCGCTCCTTACAGGTCCTGCTTGAGCATCTATTTACACAGTTCCAGTCTCTACCCTGGGCTGATCTAATGCCCTTCTTAAATATTTCATATGTTGCAAATCACTGACATGTCAAGAACTAGCGTTCAGTAAGCAGGTGCTGTCAACACAGATTCAGCCACAATACTTGGTTACTGCACCCTTCTCAGGGTGAAATTTAAAATTACTCTTCCTCCTTGAGCTGACTCTTCCCCTCAGGTTGATGAATAGGGGGCATCATGAATGTTAATCATCTTGCTGAGAACTGTGAGCAACTTGTACAAATAACGTACTTCATTCTCCAGTCTGGTGCTTTCTAAAATAGCACTGTTGTTGAGGAGTGTCATGGTTCAGGAGCAGCACTCCCTCTCCACCCTGCTCACTCCCCTCCCCTGTCCAGTGGGAGATGCAAAAGGTAGAGGTTATGGGTTAAAATAAAAACTCTTCTCTGGGAACAGCACTAAGAAAAAGGAACAGTAACAGCAGCAATAGTAATACCAGAAGAGAGTGATTTATGTGCAAAATGCTCACGGAGTCTGACACGATGCAGTGTAACCACAGATGGTGCCACCCCACTGCTCCTTCCAGCACATTTTTCCCAACCAGAAAGGAACACCCGTCTCCTCAGAAAGAAGAGGGAGTCCAGACCTGTCCTGTCCAGCCTTTTCCTGTCCCATCCCTTCCTTGCCCTGTCCTCCCCCACCCCAGGAAATTACCTAAATCGGTAAGGAATAACCTGTTAGACACATCCACAGCTGCGTCCCCTCAGCTACTGCAAAAATTAACTCTGTCCTGGTCAAAACCAGGATAGGGAGATATATTTATGCTTCTTTCTCAAAGTAGACAGTTGCTTAGATAGCTCTTAAGTGAAGTAGGTAGTTAAATGCGATGGCTGTTGTGTATGTGGTCAGGTTTCAAGGGCATATTGATTATTTAAAAGGAACTCTAACCTTTAAATTCCCGAGTTTACTTCTCACAGGTCTGAATCACATCTTCCCCAGCTACTTATTTCTATGCTGTTACCGTTTTGTGCATGTGGTATTTTCTCCCCATGTTGCATTCAGATTCATCTGTGGAAGCAAAGCTCAGGGCAGAGACTGCTGGCTGTGAAAAAAAATATAAATCAGAGGCTTAAATTAACACTGCAAATGAAATTTTTTGGCTGCCCCTCAGGTACCGCATCAAACACTTCATTTTTGCAGTCCTAAACCCTCCAAAAATTGAAACATTCCTACACTCTCTTCTTCAGAAGAACTAATTTGAGTGAAATATGGAATCTAAGCCCTGTACTCTTCTGCATTAGATTACCAGTACTAACAGATTCTGTTTCCATATTTAAAACTGGTGTTTTATAAGAGAAAACTCTCAAAAGTGTCTGTTGGTCAATCTGTGGAGCACAGAGAGCCGTAGGGAGCCTATGCTGCAGATGCACAGCAGCAGTGGTCCCAAAGGGATCCCACTAGGACTGGAAAGCAATCAGTGTTAACAAGGCCTTCCTATGGCAGCAGTGTGGGCTGGTGCCAGAACATGCTGTGCTCAAAGCCTCTCTCATGCTCATCCAATTACCTGGTAAATACATGGCAGAAGTGACTTAGAAATCTGTACCTCACTGGTTCACAACAGAGTGAAGAGCTTTTGAAAGTGCTGCTGAATATTTAAGCTACCATCAACACAAAATGTTTGCCGGGCTGCAGTCCACATTCAGTTGTTTAGTGAAGGCAGGGCATGGTTACAAGTCCCAGGCCTACAAGGCACAGCAAGGAAGGTTGTTCATGATGAAAACAAGCAGCACAACCAGAGATACACAACAATTATTATGAACTGCCAGCCTCCAGCCTTTCCATAGCCATTCCACTAGTGTAGCTCTTCAAATTTTTAACTCAGTCCTTACTCATGGATGAACCAGACTCGTCTCTTTCAACCAAACACGTGTGAAAATATAATCTTTCACAGACTCCCTGTGGTGAGCAGCTCTGGTGCAGGCATGCCCTGCACTGGAGCAAGGGGTCTTGGCATAGAGGGGGATTCCTGAGACTGGCCAGGCGCTGGCAACTCACAGAAGAGTGGCTGATGAGGTGTCAGTGGGGCAAGGACATATGGCAGGGGACGCCCCAAAGGGTCTGCCTCCTCTGTCCTGGTGCTGGCCAATGCCTCCACCCACACAGAGCTGCTGAGGGGAGAGGCAGCAGTATGGACATCCATCTGCGGGTAGGGCCCAGACCGCTCTCCTGGGACAGGGACAGGCAGCAGACCTGTATAACATCAGGAAGGCCGAGAAGGAGTTAGATAGCTGGTTCCAAGGACTGTCTGCAGTGGACACATAGACCAGCAGCCAAAACCTCCCCAGCAGCACGTACAGGAGGAGGGAGGGGGTAAATAATGCAGAAGAATGGATGCCTGCTAGGGCAAGGACCAGCAACATGCACAGGTTAAGGTGCCCTTGCAGAACCACTTCATGACTCTGCAGACTGAAGAGGGAAAACCCATTACATTAGGAGAGGAAGAAGGACTTCAACACAATTGGAAGGGCTGATGAGAGGACTGGAGCATCTCTCCTATGAAGACAGGCTGAGAGAGCTGAGGTTGTTCAGCCTGGAGAAGCCACCATGGAGATCTTCCAGCACCTTCCAGTACCTAAAGGGGCTACAGGAGAGTTGGAGAACTTTTTACAAGGACATGTAGATGTAGGACAAGGGGGAATGGCTTTAAATTTGGAGAGGGTAGGTTTAGATTAGCTATAAGGAAGACAGTCTTTACTGTGAGGATGGCCAGCACTGAAACAGGTTGTCCAGAGAAGCTATGGATGCCCTATCCCTGGAAGTGTTGAAGGCCATGTTGAATGGGGCTTCGTTCTAGTGGAAGGTGTTCCTGCCCATGGAAGGAGAACTAGAACTAGATGGTCTTTAAGCTTCCAATCCAAACCGTTCTGTGACTTGGGAAAAAAAGCATCTTTAAATCATACGCTCTGTTCTGTGCTTCTGTCTGCTGACTGGAACTTAAACCACCACAGCAGCACAGGCATTAAATAGTTAAAAAAAAACAGATACCATATTTAGCCATTCCCGATTTGTTTTCCTATTACAAAGAGTTGGCTTGAGTTTCTGAATTTTCCAACTCCGTAGTGTCACAGTGTTTATATTCTCTTTTAATTTCCACATATCTGACGTACAGTCCTTTTCAACCAGGCCCGTGTGAATAAGTGGTGATTCATCCATTGAAGTACATAAGGCCACTTCACTCCCTCCCAAAACTCATACATTTTAAGGTAATTGCATGAATTGAGTTGAGGAAAACTGGAACCCATGATGTAATAATCTAAGACATTACCATATGCTCTTCAAAAAGTTAGCAAAGTTGAAAAAGAAACCTAAAGTTTGGTCAGGCTTTGCAACACAGAATACCTTTTGGTTTTGTTTGGCAGTAAAATAATTAACTTCTGGCATCCATGGATATTGATATCATCCTTCACTACAGCTGGTCTATTCTACAACTGTGAACGAAACATCACCTTTGTGTTAGTGAACCATTTAACATGCTCATACCTTTCTGTAGAAGTCCTTTTTAGGAGTCCTTTCTCCTCTCTGCTGTTCTTTGTGGTCATTTGTCCTTTTTCAGGTAATTCAGAGATGAGTTGAAAGATGTGGGCTCTTGCCTAAGAGTGAAGAGACCTATTTAAAGGTGTTACTGAATGGTACTTCGGGAAAAGAGCTCTATTTCTTCTTTTGCCACAGGGAGACCATTGGTAGTTTTTTGACAGTCTTTAATTTGACAGGACCCCCTTAAAAATCAGTGCATGTTATTGTTCTGTAAGTTAAATATTTCCCACTGCAGAATATTGGATAAAGAGAATTAATTAATATACACAGCAATTCCTTGGAGACAGCAAGGGGAGCAATATCAAGAGCTGATTGGGCTGATTTTGTGACATTAACAATTTTAAGTTAGCATTATTGGCAGGTTAAGGCCAAGTTTATTTCCAATTGAACTAAAATAAAATGAAACTTCTGATGAAAGCAAGTGAAAGTTTCAGCACCATTCAGAAATGAAAAATATTATTCATAAATAGAGATGAACAGATGAGGGGTCGCTGGATTTGGATGAGATTTAGGCTGGCTTTTTCGTTCCTCGCAAGGGAACTCAGAAGTACCAGGCAGAATGACCAGACAACCCAAGAGGACAGTGCAAGAAAGAAAAATGGCTAGTAGAAATGAGAAAAAAAGGGAGCATTTTTTTAATCACAAAATTAATTTATTAATAGCATGTGGTAACAAAGGCACTAGGGACTGTGAAGGAAAAAAAACCCATTACATTATACCAGAGCTAAAAGCTGAGGAAATTCATAAAGGCAATATTCATGGCCTGATTATTAATATTTATTTGAAAAGGTGGTATCAAGGAAACGTGAAGACAAAAGGAGTTATTGCTTGGAATGAAAGAAAGAATGATAGTAATCCAGTTAGAAAGCCTTGAGTAGGCAAAGAAGGAGCTAACATAATAGTCAGAAGTAGCATCATCTTTCTCCAGCTGTCAAATGTCTTCAAAGTGAATAAGTAACTGCACACAGATCAATATTTATCAATATTTTTCTTTATTCTACCAGATAAGACAGCACACAGAATGCAAGCTTGCATCTATTACAGACTGCCAAATACCTTTGTAGGAAAAAACCCACATCTACCTATAATGTGGAGTGGGAAATACCATTGTCAGATGGCTTTAATCTGAAAGACTATGCCAGAAAGCTCCTTCTGCAAATGCTGGCATTCCTTGGAAACTCTCAACCTCTGCCTTTACTGTTTCTTAACTAAAGTGGCATTGTCTCCAGCATACAGGAATTTGATGTGAGTTAGAAAGGTAGACTATAAAAGAGTAAATACTGTGGTAATTTTATTGGAATTTCTGAAACTATTGGAAGGGGGGGAAAAAGTGTTTTATTTGTTCTTAGGCTTTTGTCAGCTCTTTAAACTATTACTCTCAAGTTATCAAAGGATATGTTAAGCAAAGAAAGAATTAATGAAGAGATTGTGCAGGGGAAAGTGACTGGTAACATCAGAATAGAACAGAATAAAATAGACTAGACTAGAATAGGATTGTTTTGGTTGGAAGGGACCTACCACAATCATCCAATCCAATTCCCTGAGCACTTCAGGACTGACCAGAGGTTAAAGCCTGTTATTAAGGCTATTTTCCAAATAACTGCTAAACACTGACAGGCTTGGAACACCAACCACCTATTTAGGAAGCCTGTTCCAGTGTTTTATTACCCTCTCAATAAAGAAATGCTTGCTAATGTCCAGTTTGAACCTCCTCTGGCACAGCTTTAAACCATGCCCAAGTGTCCTATCACTAAAATCCAGGAAGAAGAGTGCAGCATATCCCTCTCCACATCCTCTCCTCAGGAAGCTGTTGAGGGCAATGAAATCACCCCTTTGTCTCCTTTTCTCCAAACTAGACAAACCCAAAGTCCCCATCTGCTCCTCACAGGACGTGCCTTCCAGCCCTGTCACCAGCTTTGTTGCCCTCTGGATGCATTGAGGACTTTTCATATCCTTATTACATTGCCAACTTTGTTTCCCACAACAAGTATTGATTACTTTAGCAGCAGCAAACTTGATTTAT
>WAAE01008433.1:0-17151 GCA_013400495.1 Nicator chloris
TTTTTTTTTTTTTTTGATTAGTGAAATGACTCCAAGTTCAATTATTCCAGTATGGTCGATGAAAGTATTCCTTGATTTTTTGGGGGATTTATGCATCAAGTTGAAATGGTCCTTCTTCCAGAACAGTTACTGCTTCTCTCCACTCTACAGAGCACTCCTCTGCTCCAGTGCTCTTGGCAGAATATTGCTGCTTCAGCAAAAAGCTTTGAAGGTGAAAAAGTTTCTACCGAGAATGTGGTGCGTAGGATCATGTAGCCTCTAAGTGGAGATGTAATGCTGAATTGTGGAGCCCCTGTGACTGTTCTTCTCTCCCTGCAGTAGAGTCGGAATCTCCTGTTAACCCCTCTAAGCTTATAGAAACCACGATGCAGATTTATTTTGGTTTATGAAGGGGATGGATCACAGGAAAATAATCAAAACAGGTTTTCAACACTAGAAAGGCAAAGAGTTACTGAAAACTTTCAGTATATAGATAGCATACACTCCAGGGAAATTATGCTAGACATCCCAAAGTCCCTGAAGAAAGCATTGTTTTGCCCACTTGATACTGGCTTCTGAGAATATTGGGAGTCCAGTAGTTCTTTGTTTTCTTAAACACTGAAATCTTAACATACTATTTCAGTAGAAGACCTTTAATTTCTAAATCTCAGTACAGACAGGACTTTATTGTGATGCAGAGTTCATCTGAGACAGTACTTCTGTCCATGTTTCTGTCTGCTAGCAAATGCCCCTTAGCAAATGACACTGCTTTCAAACATTGCATTTCCCTTTGAATTATTCGCAACACCACTGACTGGTCTGCATTTTGTTCTCCACCCCAGCAACTCAGTTTCAAAACTAAAGTGCAATATTTTAGGTTAAATAGGAAGTTCCTGAAAACGAAGACTGCCAAGAGGTCGTGCATGCTAAATCCTTTTGTAAATTCTGACCTAAAAAAAAATTGTATTATTAGTTAAGCACAAAGAAATTTATTATTTTAGTCTACTTTCATTTTGCCAACCCTTAAAAGTAGATTTAAATGAACTGAAATTAAAGGAGTATGTGAAAAAGATAATGGTTTTAGTGACTCTGTTCACAGTAGCTGTTGACTGCTCTTTGGATTTCAACTTCATTTATCAATAAGTTGTGAGCAGGATATAAACTATCCTTGAGGGTGAAAATGTTGGTAGAGTGGAATACTGGCAGGACTTTATGAAAATGTAGCTGAAGGTTAACTGAAAGTATTTATCTTATTTCAATATCCATGATTAGCTGAAGTTTTACATCTCCATTACATTTAATCAGTTCACTTTCTGCTTGTATGAAAGATCAGACTCAGGTTGAAACTTGAAATAGAAAATATTTTCCCCATTACCTGCAAATCAGAACATTATTGAAAGTGGTAATGTATAAGAATAAGCACTGCCTGAAAGTGCCACTAGGGAGGATGATAAACTAGCAAACAGGAAGGCTTTTTACACCTTAGAAGTCAAAACAGAGATTGAGCTTTCTCAGTGCCTGGTTTTGTTTAGTGTGTTTTGTTTGTCTACACAAAATCACAGGAAGAATTTCGTTCATTTGTAAAGAATGTTGAACAGTACAGTATGCTCTAAATGGTGGAAAATGCTACCTATTTGTATAAAATGTGATTAACACTCTGCAGAACTCAGGCTATCCAAATCCTGATGATTAGTTGAATCTCATGTAATTTTCTTATTGTATTTACAATAAATCAGATTCAAATATTACAGTAAAGTACTTAATCATTCTTACTCATATCTCAGCAAGTCTGTGGTTCTATGCAAGGTGATGTTGTAGCTAAAAGCTTGTAGCTCAACTAGGCCAGGCTCAGAGAGAAAAGTATCCCTGACTGAGAAAGTTTAGAAAATTTAGCAGAATTTGAGAGTCTTGTTTCTTCATGAGATCTGGAGTCATCTCTGCTACTGGTATGACATGTACACAGATTCTGTTAGATTCCTGGGATTCATTTGAGTGGACCTCCCTGAAAACAGATCTATCTTTTGAATATTCTGCTGTTCCCCACTGCTTATGAACTTTATACGACTTTGGTTCTCAAATTCACAGACAGTCTACTGTAAGGTAGCTTAGAGTCAGTTATTGGGTGAGCGTTCACCACTGTCAGTGGGAAAGTAACATACAATTATTTGGAGTTTTGGGCACCCATGAACCCCTTTCAAGGTGTTCATTCCTGTCAATTTAAAACAGAGGAGTCACAATGACATTTGAAAACCATGGCAGCCTTAATCTTAAATGAGAGGTACTTTGATAACAAACTAATTCTTCAAAGAGTGATATCACCTCCTTAGAGATGGCCATTTCCTATTCTCAGATAAGTACACTTTCAAAAATTTTAGTGTGTTGCCACTGACAGTGCTCATGTGAATGACATCCATGGACCTTTGGCTGCTGTGACAATGGCACTTAGTATACAAAATCAAGTAGTGCTTTATCCTACCAGACAGTAATAAGCATGTAATTATATTTTAATTAAAAAGCAATTATTTACTGGCAACTATTGAAGACATCTTTAATGGTAATTCTGAGTGTGACTACCATGTAATTTGTAGAGAGAAATAAGTGTGCAATTACCCTGTTAGTAACACAGTAATTACCAAATACATCCATGCATCTTTCTGTTTTCTGACATGGACTTACCAACACCTGCAAAGTATAAATTACATGGCAACAACATATGCAGCTGCCAGGTGAGGCACAGTAGAATGAAAAGATGGCAGATATAATTTCAGAATTAGGGTTTGGTTCATTAATGTAAAACTGGTATAACAGACTACAAAACAGTGATCAGATCTGAAATAAGACCAAGCCAAGCCACTGGAATACACTCAGCTTGAGAGAGTCATAAATGTGCTGCGAATCAACCTCAAATCTTTGTGTAGAATTATGGGTACAATAAAATATACTGTCACAAGTCTGGAATTAGTATCTTATCCCCTTCACATGAACTGATTCTAGCCTATTTAAAAGAGAGAGTTTCTGTCACAGGTTCCTATCAGAGATGAGCAACAGAGTCTCGCTGTACGTGGAGCCTTGTACGTCAGTTTCTCACCTGTCTCTTATGTCATTATTCTAGGGACATTTCCAAATAATGGATTTGACAGAAGGTGGGAACTGAGCAGAGGAACTTATTAAGTGAGTGGGAAAGCAGAAGCAAAAGCCCCAAGGCAAGATATGTCATAAACATTCCATAGAAAACACTAAATACATTATTTTGAAGCAGATGATGTGTCATTTTGTGACTGGTGTAGGCTACATTCATTCTTGTGACATGGGCCCCCATTCTGACAAAGTCCTTGTTTATTCCACATAAATACAGCCTTAGTTTTAGGCATGGGACTTGAAAATAGATTGACGACTTAGGTGCTCAAAGCTAAAGACACATTTATCTACACTACCACACACATCCTGTCAGTCTTTAAACCTGTGCATCTAAATCACACCATAAACACCAAAAGATTCCTGTCAAATATTACACTAAAGCATATGGAGAGCTTAATTTTAAGAAGTCTTGGCAATTAGGAATTAGTATGAGCCCTAAGTGGTCAGAATGTTTGAATATCAGTCCAATTTTATACAACAGCCTACAAAAAAGATCTGTGTTTGAGTTTTATTTATGAGTAATTTATCTAAAATGAAAATAGTCCTTGTTTTCCTTAAAGAAAGGATGAAAGGAATAGAGAAACACAGAACTGCAAAACCCTTCTGAATCACAAACTTTAAACCACAGAGAAGAAAGAAATTTATTGCAACCAATCCAGGGTGATGCAAGACAACACACTGCCATCCTGGAAAGATTTCTCTCTAGCTGTACACTTCCCTTTCTTGGCCTAGGAAACTAAAGTTCAGCAATACAACTAAGTATGGCTATTATTTACTTAGCCCTCAGATTTCATTTATTACTATCATATTACTTAGACTTTGCCATCTCATTTAATATGCTTGCTGAATTTCTTCAGCAGTGCCAGAATACAGCCACTTAATATTTACAACAATTCATTTGATGTTCTGTCATCCATCAAGACTTACAGCAATACTGTCCCAAGATGCTTGAATCATATAGAACAAAACACAAAGCTGTTGATTACAAAATAGGATGATGAAAGGGGGGCTGGGGTGTCTTTCTAGAAAGTTGTGGAGGAAAATGTGAGTCATCTTAAAGCACTTATTTTGAAGAGAAGCAGGATAAGCCCTTCCTCTCACATCCCCGATAATTTAGAATAATATAGATAATTAAAATTTTCTCCAACAGCTATACTGTGAGAATTCTGTGATCCTTCTTTGTCCACACTGGGTGTTTCAGGGTGATTAATTGTTAATTGACAAATGTCAGTATACTCTGCAGCATATTTTGCTGAAAACATATATCCAATGATGGCCATTAATTTTTTTCTTATTATTATTTGCAAAATCTCACTGGGAGACATTCTTGTCTTATAATTTATCCAAGGATTTCTAGGGAACAATAGCTTACATTCTAGATGCTGACACTCTATTAAAACCTTGAATTAGGTATAAAGAAGGGTGAGCATTATTTCTGACAGACTGGATTCCACTAAGACAGTGCCTACAAATAATGATGATTATTCAGTTGATCAGTTAGAAGTGCCTAAATGCAATGGAACTGAGACCAGAGAGTGATCTGGTCACAAGAACTCTGTGTCTGCTGCTGTTGTAAACCAAAATAACAGAAAAAAAAAAAAAAAAGGAAAAAGAAAAAAATAGAGAAATAAAATCCTAACAAATAAAACCAAAACAAACCAAAAATCCCAGCCTTGCTTATTGAACTGACTTCCTGTCATTTTGTTACCAAAACAGCTAGAAAGATTATTGAGCCATGGCATGAGCTTTTAGTGACAATACAGCTATTGCCCAGTTCCTGTTGCTTTGTTGTATGATTGTTACAGTCCAGTGGTTGTGTTTTAGCTGCAGTGCTCCTGGAGTTGGTGTGGAGGTTGCTTCTTCTGCAAACATCTACGAAAAAGAAAACCTCTTTTGCCACTAATGGATGTCGTTGTAGCAGTGGAAATGGAGAGATCAAAGGCTGTGAACATGAGAATATGGTAGTACAAAAAAAAAAGAAGATAATATCCTTTTTAGTTCTACGTGACAATTCTATGTGGGTTCATTCTTTTTTTTTTTTCTTTTTAAATTAGTCGAAACAGCCATGAATACACGTAACTAGGTTTGCATGCAGGGTATATTTAGCCTTTGTGATTATTTGGGCTGACAGTGTCTGTATGGTTTCTTTAAGTTGTTGAATAAAGGTCAAAATACATTACTGTGCTTCCAATCCTAGAAGTTTCCTCCCAGAACTGTGCTGAAGAAACTCACTCCTCAGTTGTCTGCTTTTTTGCCTGCTAGAGATAAACAGAAATCCTCCCTCTCTGGAGCTGTCATTCTCACATCTTTCATGTGTGCTAAACTCACTCGAAAAAATATTTCAGAGGAAAACAATAGAAGTGCTTTATAACTCATACACAGTAATTGGTGTCCTGATGAAATCTGGGGCCTTATCTTGAATTCCTAGCACATCTTATGTTTGCCAGGACGTCTTACAAGGAATGTGGCACAATTGGTTGTTGCTGATATAACTTTCACTCCAGATGTACAATCTTCTTATTGTTTGCTCTCAAAACATTTATAGGTTTGTTTAAATATGTATATACACATATGAAAATTTCAATCTAGACAAGTAATGAATAGAGAGTTTCTGAATATTTTGAGGGTATTTTTTCCACTCTTTTTAGATAAGAGACATTATTTTTTCTATTTTAAGTAACAAGACCTTCTACAAAACCTTAAATGGTATGATTTAATCCTAAAATAATCTGTATCCTTTAATAGATATAGATAAATAAACAGCTTTATTTCAATGTTTATTTTAATGTTTTAAGAGTTTAAAAACTCTTAAGAAAACATGATGGACATCTACCATACGGGCTTTTGGTATTTCTCCTACATGAAGCAAAAAAATCCCTTTTTTGGCTGCAAACAGAATTGTACTGTTTTACCAAGAGGAACAGCAGAAATTTCAGAGGTGACCCAAATTGCGACTGTGCTTGGAAAATTATTCCTGTAGGATATTTCTGTATAATCTTTACCATGAAAAGAACCAAAAAGTACTAAATTCAGGGAAGTTGCATGTGCTTATCTTGGAAACCAGAAATCATCCCAATGACATGATTTTTGGACACAAGTTCCTTGCATTTTTGTAGTAGCCAGAAGGTGAATGAAGAGAGTGTGAAGTGGGGTAGGAAGGTCCCCGTGGTACACGCAGAGGGAATCCTGCATCCGTAGTGTAGAAGTGACAGAAAACTGGAGCAGAGCAATCTTCCACTTGAGTTGTATATGTTTTGCTTGTTGGCTTTCCTGAAGGCAACTCATGTCCAAATACTAGATTTTGTCGTGGGCAGAGAAACAAAAAATAGCCATTTCAGAGATCTCAGCTGCTCTGGTAGAATCAAGTAATAATTCACATTGTCTGAAAATGTCTCTCTGGGTGGAGAAGGGAAAAACAACAACCAGAACACAGCACCTTTTCCATTCCTCAATCAGTCCAAAATTTAAGGCAAGAGTCTTCAAGCCTAACTCAAGCTTCTCCTTAAGCACCTGAAGTCTTATGCCTCTGGGATTAACTTTGTTAGGAAGCCCAGTCACTGATCCAATATGTGTCTTCTCAAAGATGACGTTTTTCTTCTAAATCTTCCAACAGTTCTGGGAGTCAAACCTTGTTCTTCCCAAGAGTGCTGTTCCTCAGGCAGGAAGATATACCATAAGGAAGTCCTCACAGACTAAAGGAAGCTTGGGGGGAGATGGGATGTGGGGGCTCCAGAGCATTGAATAGCTCCAGGGAAATGGATATAATAAGTACAAAACCCCATTGTTCTTAGGATCAGACATCCGTCACTGAACTTCAAGGGAATAATAATAATAATAAATAATAACAATAATAACAATAATAATACTAATATTACTTCTACTACTAATAAAGTGGTTTTGTTGTTATTATTATTATCTTTATTATAATTATAAATAGGATAATCAGATCTGCTCAAGTAAGAGCAGACCTAAATTCCCACTGAGCCTTTTTTGAGTTTTAAAAAAAGTGAACAATTTTGTTCACACTTTTTTTCCTCCATTCTTCCCAAATACAAGTCAGGAATTGTCTATTATACTACCAAACCTTAGTATTGCCGGAACACAGAGAGAACACCTGTGTCCTTACACTTCCTAAAGGAAAGATAAGCTATATCATATGTTATATTACTCAGCTGTGTATTTTGCCAAGTGTTTGTGCACAAATTTAACCACAAATGAGGAGCTTGTGACCGTATCTTTGTCTGAAATGTGTCCACATATAATTCACTATACTTTTTCAAACCTGTACGTGTCATTTCATTATTTCTAGCCTATTCAGACTCAATTTCTTATCCTTTCCATTATCTCCCTGGGAAAAAATGGATGAAATTGGGTCACTATTGTGCTCATGTCATCCCCTGGGCTGCTGGACACCTGGGTTTTTAGGACACTGTAATATGATAAATTTAGCAAACTTTTATTGCTTTTTATGTCCAAATTCAGTATCTTCAAGATATTTCCCAATAAAATGTCCACACTAGGATGAAGTGAGAGGTATTTAGAGCTCTTTTTCAGCTGATAGGTCCCAGCTGCTTCTGTGGAACAGCAATTTGATGCCTTCCAACAGCTCAAAGACAGCTACAGGGTCACATCTAAGCCCACTACACAGACAATAATATTCATCCTTGTCTCTACATTTGAACCAAACTGGTGCAATCATAAATCTCACATAACACAACAATTCTGTATCTTATTGCATCATAATAGGAGGGAAGAGTTTGGTTGGATTTGGTTTGATTTGTTTTTCTTCCTTTTTAGCTTGCTTTTAAGTGTTACAGAGAGCTTACAGTGAACTGGCTTTAGGTACAGTTTATCTCTTCAGAAGGATGGTCTTAATTTTACCAACATGCAAAGAACATTCATGCATCCTTCAGTATTTTTCCAAACAATTTTCAGGGTTATTTAAACCTTCTTTACATCTATTTGGAAATATTTTAAAATAAAATTTGGTCTATTCCTAATATTAATCAAATTCATCAAACTTTCAGTGACTTTTAAACTAAAGAAGGTTGTTATACTACAAAACAAACCAAATTAAGTTTAATGAAGTCATTGCTTCACAGATATTTGTATTTGCACAAACTCATGTGGGGCCCTGGTTTATTGGAGTTTGCATTTATATATGTAAGTACTTGAAATAAGTGAGGCAAGGCAACACATAGGCATGTTTTCTTTTGCCTGTGCACTTACATATAGCGTGCTCTTGTTTTGAAGGTTTGTAACTGGTGGAAGACGGTATATTTCATTTACAGCTAGACCACTTGAATAAGTGATATTTAGAAATGTAACCTCCCTTCCTGTCACAATCCCATTTCATTTCAGGTTGAATTATATCAAAGCTTCAGTTCTAGAAACTTTTAAATCAACAAAAGTAGGAACAGTGGACATTAATTTACTTTATAATGTTTATTCAGTGATACAGGCACTTCTGCATAAACCAATATAAATTATTTGAATTACTTATAACAGATGGTTTGCATCTCCCTGAAATAAAACCCCAATAAGAATAAGCCTGCAAACTCAAACATGATGAGCAATTTGCTGAAAAGGAAAATCATGCTATCCTCAAGACCCAAACCTTCAGAGAGCTGGAAAACCTGCAATCAGGAGGCCATAGCATACACAGGCCTGTCATGCCTTGTCTTCTACAGAGCCAGAATGGCCTGTGTT
This sequence comes from Nicator chloris, assembly GCA_013400495.1. NCBI lineage: Eukaryota > Metazoa > Chordata > Aves > Passeriformes > Pycnonotidae > Nicator > Nicator chloris. The sequence goes on from WAAE01008433.1 coordinate 8,827, forward strand.
GCAGTTAGAGAAATACAACGCTCAGGCTCGGCCTGGCGCTGACGACCTCTGGCACTGTCAGCAGCGCACGGTGCCCGAATGACGCTCACAGGAGTAGACAATGCGCATTCGAAGCTCCCGCGGTTTGGTTTGTCGGCAGCACACAGCCAACACCCCGGCCACCATCGGGTTGACGCTCACAGGAGTAGACAACGCGTGTTCGAAGCTCCCGCGGTTTGGTTTGTAGGCAGCACACAGCCAACACCCCGGCCACCATCGGCTTGACGCTCACAGGAGTAGACAACGCGCGTTCAAAGCTCCCGCGGTTTGGTTTGTAGGCAGCACACAGCCAACACCCCGGCCACCATCGGCTCTACACCAACACTGCCACCCCCTCATCCCACCTGGCTCGGCTCCACTGATAATAACTACAACAGGAAGTACTTGGGGAAAAAAAATACACGCTGCTGTAGGAGCTGAAAAATAAATTCCTCTCCTCTCAACCATGTGGTTAATGCCTAAAATTAGAATGCGGAAACTACGCTACCAAGCGCAGAATGACTTAAAAGGCCCCTGCACAAAAGAGTGAGATCCCTGTCATTATTTAAATATGGCTCCAAATTGATGAGTACATATCATGTGGGTTATTTGCTCTGGGTAATAATATGGTGAGAGGTAGCCAGTGAATCAGACTCTGATATTACCAATTACTATGGTCACTTACAGCTAAGCTTTGAATCACTAAAGGCTAAAAGACACATGGTTTAAGTTTTCAAACATTGGTAGAGCATAAACGACACATTTTATTGATAGGCTATACAAAATAAAGCAGTATATGGACATGAACACATACAAGATTAGGCAAGGACTAATTTACACCTTATCTAAGAGAGGTAGGATGTTAGTGGAATTTAGAAAGAAGATACTTGTGCTGTGACAGATAATGTCTAAATATTAGGGAAAATTAAGAAGCTGCTAATTCATTTAATGATATCTTCACCATATAAGTTTTCAAAAAGTATTTTTCCTTTTATCTTTTTTTAGACACTTGGTAGAATAAAAGCTTCTTGGCTGTAACTGAAACATCTGAAAGCTGATGGCTTTGGGAAAACAATGAGATTTGTGGTTTTATCAGTCAGGATAGAAGCAATGGAGAAAGAGAACAGGTATTTTTCAAGGAGAAAACAGTGTGACTACGACTTGCATAGGAAGAATATACATCTTGTCAAGTAATAGAAACACATAAACCTCAGCACTATAGTTTAATTTTGTGGCAGCATTCATTTGCTGTAATAGCTTATCAGCCTCCAGCTGCTCTACTGGGATATTGAGATTTCAGCTTTGGTAAGAATGGCAAGACACATGGAAGAACAACAAAGAACAGCTAAATGTCTGTCAAAGCAGGTCAGAGAGATGCATCTGTCCTCTTTAAGGTAGAAGTGGAAGTAAGGAAGTGTGGGAAGTGAGTTCAAATTGGAAAGTTAGAAAGCTGACATTGATATGGTCACCATAGGGATTCCCAAGATTTTCTAGGCTCTTGTAATGCAGTGGTCCAGTGCAGTGTAAGGCCAGAAAAATAGAGGAAGTAATCCTGAGACTGCAATGTCCTGCCACACCATTTATTGTTTTTAATGAAAGAGGGAAAGAGAGAACTACAATGAGGTATTTTCCAAAATTGTGGCTCAACAAACCACTTACAAAACTTTCCAAGGCCTTTGCTTAAACCTGATGACCCTGGATCTCCTAGGACAGTGATGAAATGACCCAAATCCAAGGACTGTTGGTTTCTTCCCAAATAAGATGTAAGGGTTACATTTCTTCCAGCCTGACTTTCACTTGAAATTTTAATTTTAACAACTCTTACCCTGTATTGATCACCCATGCCTTTACAGTTCAATTAAAGTGCTGTATATGGCCATTGTTCTCAAAGAATAGTGTCCACAACCACTATCCACATGCTTTTAATCACAGGAACAACATTTATCAACAGTACACTGAAATTGTTATTTTTTTTTTCTCAGTTCTTGTCATTGGTAAGATAAAGGAAGCCTCTCTAGTCTTCATCCTTCCTTCAATTGATAACAGGTTACTTAAAATGAAAATATTAAACCTTGTGTGAAAAGTCTTCTGATTCAGATTAAAGAAGCACTTAATAGCTTACCTTGCCTATAGCAAACAGCTCCAGAGGAAAGGAAGAAAAGAGTGCAACAAGACAAAACCTAGTTTTTATTGGCTTTTAAGCTGCTGAATGTAACAAGGCACTGTACCACTTTCATCAGCCATCAACATCTTGGCTCTGGGGTAACAGACCTTTGATAAAGAGAGAATTCTCCCCAGCCAAATTATATCAGAAAAAAATATGCAGGGAAGTTCACTTCAAAGATTATCTGCTGATGCTGAATTTTAAGGAAACTGTCTTGTAACTTGTCAATGTTTCACAGAGCTTTTACTCATCTTGGTAGAGGGATTGATAGATAATCCATCAGTGGCTTCACAACAGTTCATGGGCCATGTTTGATAGGAAAAAGCATTTCAGAAACATATGCTAACATACTGATAGAGTCTCTAGTTACATTTTCCTGGCATTTCAGTCCACTGTACTATGACATCTACACTTGTGAAAGACAGTGTGATAAATCTCAACAATTCTCTTTCCTAATGGGAAGATATGGTGATAGGCTGTCTTTCCTAAAGCTACAGAGCTAGATTTATGTTTAATTCACTTCAGTATTACATATTTTTTTCCCTGAATATATACAGAAGGGCAATATATGTATAAAAAAGTTTGCATAAATAACAACTTAGATTAATATAGTTTAAACAAAAGCCACAACAACAGTAACTTCTCACAAATTAATGACACAAAATAGAAGACTCCTATTCATAGATCAGCTCTAATCCACATCAGTAATATCCCAAAGCCATCACCAGCTGATGGCTCTTTGCTGTCTCTCTGACAGCTATATCCCCAGGACAGGCTGAACGTCACGGTTTCCATCTGGTGGAAGCAACACTGGATGAACAAACGTTAATTTAGTTCTCACATGCACTGACACTAGCGTGAACTAGGATGAAAACTACATTTTAAAAATTTAGCAAATCAAAGGCAAGATCAAAAATACATTGCTAGCCTCCAGGGCTACCACCAGAAGTACTCATTAATTCTGTGTGTTTCCAGAATTAGGCTTCTCTGGGACTCCCTGCCTATACCTAGCGATAAAGGAGGTGTGTAACCTAAATCAGTGGTGGAACTTACAAGCTTCAATTCTTGTTACATTCAATAAACCACTGATGCAGACTCATGGCTTAAGAATTCATTTTAGTTCATCTTTTCTGACATCCTTCTAAATAAGAACTTCCTTCTCTTTTAAATCCAGCCCTCTTTGTTAAAAGAGATTCTTTATTAAAATTGAAAGTACCTCTATTTATCCTTTTTTTTCTGTAAATAGATATGGTGACTCACCACCATTATTTAACAGGAATCTATTGTAAAATCACCCTTGTCAAACATTTTTTCACTTGACCCTTCACCCAAAGAACAAAAAAAAACTTCCAAGAGGGAAATATCCATTCCCTCTTCTTGAAGCTGCCCAAGGGCTCACAGCTTAGGCCAAAGTTCATGGTATTTATGGGTGCATACTAAGCCCTGTTCTCTAACTGGATCCCCATTTCAATGAGTTCTAAATTGTAGGCTGATACACCAAGGTGAGTAGCAGCTCCTCAGTTCTCTCTGGATATGCATACACACAGTCCAGATTATAAATAAAGAAACAGAAAGATAAGGTGCCCTTAAATGGCATATAAATTAATGCATTGTGTGTCAAACCTCTCTGGGTTGCATATTTGCATAATGTAGTATTAGCTATATAATCAGGCTCTTTTAATTATTTATTTCCCCCTCTCCCAGAGAGCCAAAGTGATTCTTTCTCACAGCAAGCCTTATTAAATGTACAGAGATTCCCAAAGCTATGCCACAAAGTGATTTCTGCATACAAAGCAATGCTTTGTTTTTCTACAACATACTATGAACATCAAAAAAGAAAATGGTTCCACAATAAACATATATATCATTCCACATGCTTGTACTCTCTAGAGACATAAAGCATACAACAGGCATTCCTTTTCTGTTACATATATCTAAATTCTACCTACTAATCCTATCTCAATATTTTAAAATTACACTTTTGTCCAAATCTATCTCTGCTCTAGATAGTGGTAAACAAAGGCATCCTTCTGTGCTCCCTTGACAGTTTAAATGGATGCAGAAACCGCCCTGTCTGTTTGGAGGGTACCTTATCTTAGGACAAAGTAGAAGCACCTTGACTGCACAGATTTGAATTCCTAGTCTTCTTATTCCTCATGGGTGCATGAGAACATTTACTACCAGCTGTAAAAACCACGTGACCGTTGATTGCTCTCAGCTGCATATACCAGATTGCCATGATCACGCAGAGACTGACAATGTCCACGTTACTCAATTCATCATGTTTGAGGGATTTTCCCCAGCTAGGTCATCACTGAAGTGGTTAAAAAGCTGCAAGGGGGACAATGGTCCTTCTAGTTTGTTTGGGGGTTTCTTTCACACCTTCCGATGTCTTTGAAGTTTCTCATATCTAACAGGTGATGAAATTTCCGCTTGAACATTGAACACCAATGTCATGCTAAACACGGAGCCTTACTAAATTTTATATTGGTAATCAGACCATGAAACATGTAGATCCACATCCGGTGTCTTCTAGAAAACATCACAGATTCAATCAACAATAAAATCTCTTTGTCAAAGTGCCTTCTTTTGTAATGCATTCTCAGGCTTGGTAAACATAATGTGCTTATACCATTTCAGTATCCACAAAATTCTGGGGAAAGGAATTAGCCTTTCATAGAAAATAAAATACTCCCCCTTTATCACAGGTAAAACCTACTGTATTTTCCACCTTTCTGTGTCTGTGTAGTGTGGAAAAAAAGGTACATTTCACTAAGTTATGACACCAAGCTATCAAAACAGAAATCAACTCTTGCCCATTAACACAGTATGTTGAATCATCACTGCCATGCTATTCTCTTTTGCAGCACTCCTTTCTTTCTCACTACATCCAATATTCTTTTGTGTTGAGAGTGAAGAGAGAGAAAAGAATTAACCATATGAATATGCACTATTGTATAATATCCTGTTAACTTTGCTTAGCAAAAGCCTCTGCTGAAAGTTTGCTGGAGAAAGGAATGCAAAACTCAGCCTTCAGCAATGACACTTCCTACTAAAATGAAGTGTTGGAGTCAGCAGATGATCTTCAGAACATGATTAACAGCTTGACATGTCTTGGCAATTCCAGGAAATTGAAAGTGTATGAATCTGACTGCACAACCTAATGTATTTGTTTTTCATAAGAAGTATGTGTCCCAAGAGATGCAATTTCTATTTCAGTATTTTGCTGTATTACTCAAGTGAGCACACCTCTCTAAGAAGCACCTTCAGCTGTCTCACTGTCCTTTGGAAGTCAGACATATTTCCCACATAAATGAGTCAGTACTTACCTTAGAGATACCTGTAAAGAAAAAGAAAGATATACTTCTGACTGATGTGGTAGCTCAGGACATACTGTTTTAAGATCTGAAAACAGGAAGATGGAATGTATTTTTATTTTAGTTGAAAGTGACCTTTCAAGACACCAGTTATCTGTTTAGGTAGCTTCAAAATGTGATTTCTTCTTCAATAATCCACTGATTCTCAATGGCTCTTCTTTGGGGGGAGAAGAGAAATAAAATTCTTGGAAAACACAAAATAAAAATGAGAATAAAATCCTGTGCCAAAATAAAAATTTATGGAATGCACTTCAACAGCATTAAAAATTTCTATACTGTATCAATATGCTTGGATATGCAATGAAAACCAAAACACAAGCCACCAGATTATAATAATGACATTACTTTTTAAAGAATTCCTTGTGGCATAGGCAAAGCTGAGTTCTTGTTTGTATGAACTCTTCTTTTCTAAACCCAGTGTTTAATAAAGACAGAGAGTAGAGCAATTATTTCATCTGCAAAAATAAACTGCTAGCTATTAAATAGAGCAAATATTTGGTTTTTAAAAATAAAATGTTTTAAAATATTGCATATATTTGCAAATGTTGTACCAATTTACTTATCCTTGTTTATCTATATTATGACCAAATTTAAGATTGCTCACATTCAATTTAATTTCTTGTTTTGAATTCAGATAAGCAACATTGAATTTTTCTAATTTGTTTACTTCTGCTGCTTTGCTTAACTGCAAAAACATAGTAACTGGCTCATAACAATCTCTGCACCACAAAGGTATTAATAAGCTGAGGGTACCAGTGAAAATCTGCATAAACAGTGTGTTATGTTATAATCAGGAAGACCAAGCTCTAGTAGTTCCTTTTTCTTGCCCCACACACTGATTTTTCCTGATTTTTTTCTCGTTGTTATATTGCAGCTTACAGGTTCCAGTGCAAGACTAAGCTGATAGCAAGGTTGATCTATTTAGAATGGAAAATTTCTTATGCTTTTTGTTAGTGTATTCAGAATAGTTGGGGTTTGTTATCCTGTAGTATTTGTATTACCATAACAGCGAACTTATTTAGGGTCTTGCCAGGAAAAGAAAGAAAAAACTGTTTCTTCAGACATCCTAACTCTTACACAGAAAGTTTGATAATAAGTGGAGAAGATGAAAGAACACAAAGTCTCAGAGCAAACTATTTCTCAAATAAAAACTAAAAATAGAAAAAATAAAACATGCCGATAATATATTGGTTATGTCACAGTCAAACATTAGCACTATAATCATAGCTGAGATGAGCAAAAGAATATTTTCTAACTCACTGAAGTTAGTCCAGTCAACAAAATGGAAACATCAATAGCTTTGCAAACCAAAAATCTTGAGACACGAGGGAAACAAATTCGTACATTATGTACAACAGCAGTGATGTACTTGGATTGTCTGTGGCCTCAGTTATGGACACGTATCTGAATTCCTTAAACCATTTAGCTTTCTAATTCTGTTTTTTCATTCCATGTCCCAGAATTTTTTGTAAGAGGGAGTTAGTACCAAGAGGAAGTCAGGATACGGACATGATGAGGTAAAATCGCCCTTCCTACCCCAGAAATTTCAGCCCTGAAATGACTGTAAAGCAGGCTAAACCTGAGAGACAGAAATGCAAGGGGGAGAAAAAGAGGAACAGAACTGGTTGGTAAGACAACCCATCAATGGAAAAAAGCAATTTCATGTCTGTTGAGGCAGACTATAAGGAAATCTAAGGCCAAACATCTATAAGAGACAGTTTTCCTCAAATTGATCTGTTCCTCTGAAACATTATCAGGACTAATTTCTTTTCTTTTAAGATGTTCAGTAACGGATAAATTGATATCCATTCTCCTAAATCTCACTTCTTATTGTTTAGTAATTCATCATTCTCTACCTGATACTGATACTGAGACTGTCAAATAATATCACATATCAATGAAAATTTTTCTCCCAACTAATAACAATTAAAGTAGATATATTTAACAGTATTTCTTCAATAGAAGAAGCAAGAATGCAACTTTGAGGTAGATTATAAACTAACAAAGATTTCCAGAAATATTTTGGCCAGTTATTTCTCTTTGTTCCTTCAGGAACCATCACTGGAAGGCAAATCCCTAGGTTGAAAGATGTGTAGCAGATGGTGTCTGTTAATATAATCAATATAATCAGTAAATCCCATGCATTTATATTTTTCTGATAAGAAAATATTGACAATTCCTCAAATAAGTGAGCTGAACTTCTATTTAACCTTAATACACTTCACTTTTTTCTAATTACTTTATTGATTTCTTTATTGGAGTGTTGAGGTTGGGAATTTTCTTCTTTTTTTTTTTTTTAAGGAACAGCATCCTAAAAGAACCGGTCCAATATATCTATGCTTAGTCAAAATTGATTCAGTTTCCTTGTCTGTTTCATGTCCTTTCTATACTTGTGTTATAAGCTTCCAACCATAGAGATCACTGGCACATTCCTTTCAAATCAAAGAGATAGAGCTAGTACTAACCTGGATGCAAATCCATGCTCTGCAACAGATTTCCTGTTATACCTGACATCCAAATGTTTTAGTGGATCTGGATTGAATTGACTTGTCTCTACAGCTCATAAAATTTAATACACATCAAATTAATTGCAATGTGTCAGGGAACAGAAGAGGAATTGCTGGGGATAGCTCAATGGTATTTTCCTTGCATCATAAGAAGCATGAGAGGACCCATATTTATTGTTGAAAATGTAATTATTAAAAAACAAAAGAGTAAAGTTATACAAAAAGAGGGGGAAATATTTGCTATATTTTTATGTATGTA
>WAAE01008436.1:0-17654 GCA_013400495.1 Nicator chloris
ATATATATATATATATAATTTAGGGGTTAAAGGATTTACAATAATTTCTATTTAACATTCTGTATATCACAAACTGACAATTTTGTTAACATGTATCCCCATAATTTTTATTTGGCAAAAAGCTTATGTTTCAAATGTTTGTGTAGATTCAGTGTGATGGTACAGAAAAGCTATTTCTTCATTCTTTTGATAATGTAGCACAATATTTTTGTTAAAATAAAAGAGTATAAACACTGTAAACAAACCTCTATTTTCAATTTGATAAACTACACAGATTAAACTGTTTTCAAAGTGATTTTTTGCCGTTGTTCTTCAGGAATTATTTTAACAGCCTTTTAAGTCTTTAAGTGTTTTTTTTCAAGAACCTCAGCAAAACTTCACTTGTTATCTTTAATGTTCCATATACCGAACAACACCAAAGGAGACACATTGTTGTCTTATTTCTGCTCAGAGAAGTAGTACTTCTACAATCTATAAACCCAAAGAGCATATTGGTCTTTCTGCCTTGGAGACGTCATCTGAGTCGCCTTTGCATTAAATACTTTAGTCACTTTCAAAGTAACAACTTTCCCTGTTAAGTGGGAATGCATTCCTGTTCCCTTTATAAGTACATTTACCTTGTTGAGATCGTTAGTGAAAATGAGTAGTTCTTAGACACATGCACATTGACTGAGACCAGCTTAACAAATTCTTGCAATAAACCTCTACAGCTGCCTTATGCTCAACAGGATTTACCACTTCCCCCATTAGACTAATTTACACATTTTACAATTAATTATATATTCATTCAAATTAAAAGAGAAAAAAAAATCCCCAAATAAAACACAAATTTCAAAGCCTTCTAAGTGCTACTTAAAACATTCCCCTTTAATGATGATTTTCTATTGATAACCAATTTTGGCATAGTTATTATTCTGTTGAACTTCAGATTTGCAGAGTGTCTGGTGGCCTCTTCTGGCTCTAAAATCTATGGTTCTCTGAAGGTTTTAGAAGGAAAACTCCTTTTCATGAAGGGCTTTGGGAAACAAAAATCACTCTCTTCAACACATCCCTAGTCCATATCATTTTGAGTAAAGAAAAATTGCAGTCAAATTACACAATTTCTGACATATGCTGTGGTCTAATAGAGCTCTTTATTCCCCTGTACAAAAGTGGTCAGACCTGCTCTTGGTGTGTTTCACTTTCTCCCACACTTATATAAAATGCAGGCCTATACCAATTGTTCTGGTGTGCTGAAAAAGATGCCTGATCTTAACCAAGGTCATTGAGTTATGTTAAAGAGTACTGGAAGAGATATAAGACCCTGGGGAGAGGATGAATTAAATGATCAGACCATCCTTTCTGACCTCAAACTCTAGGACATTTTTCATGTACCTGGTTTTGACTAGCAAGTGGGAGAAAGAGAAGACAATATATCTCTCTGGCTAAAAAAGGAAGGATGACAACGCCTCTTTTGTTTTTATTTGTAGTCATCTAAATTTTCAATTTGTTTCCTCATCTTGGTGTATACTCCTGTCTGCGCTCTTCCTGCTTGTGTTTTGGCAGCCAATTTGGGGCTGCATTTCTTAAGAGTATATAAAACTAACATTGTTGTGTGGCTGTTTTGACAGGCAAAGCACTCATGCAAAGCAAGATGAATGGGATGTCAGTTTTCCCTATCATGGGATCTCCATTTACTGACCCAGATGAGAACTGTGAGAACCTGTCACAGAGGCGAGACAAACCAGATATGGCTTCAAATGGGGCTCTAAATCTCATGTAGTTTTGAAGCTACTCCTAGAGTGCTGAATTTGTCATAAAAGACTTGTCAGTTCAGAGTTCATTAAGGTAAAAGATGAGAGTGTTTTATCTGGACACTCTTGAGCTCTCTATGGTAGGAGCAGGGGCTAGTTACAGCCCTTGAAAGTAAAAAAATGTGCTTTTACTGTGTTTTCTTCCAGCTTTCCTTTGGATCGAATCTCTGTGGAATAGCTGCTCCTGGCATGTAAGTATTTCTTTTCCTTGTTTGTCTTTTTAGGCTTCTTTGTTAAACTTGGAGGTGTGTTTGTGATGTCAATTCAAAGTCCCTTGAGATTTGGCTGGGACTTGAGGTGAGGTGTTACACTTCACAAGACTGAATTGGAACACTTAAGGTGAGAGACAGGGTTTTAATCACTTGCACTGTGGCTGCCACAGTAGAAACTTCGTGACCTCAGCTGAGTTTTCTTTTACTCAAAGTCCAAAATCAATAGAAGTATTCAAGACTGGAGAAATGACTTGTGTTTAACTTTGCCCCCAAAGTTGGAAAGCATCAAAAAGTGTATTTCTCAGATGTGCAGTTTGAAAACTGTGACTCTGAAATGCTGAATTTTGGTATTTTGAATTCCATGTTTTGTAAATAATTGAGAACTGCAGCACCATCCTTGACAGAACACTTAATCCTTCTGATACTCAGTCATATTTTCCTCACATCAAAAAGGTTTGCTCTTGTACAAAGGTGCATTTGTACTGATGCACCTTGACAGGTTTGGCAGATATTAAACAACAATAGCAACAAAAAATTCTAATAATATTTAGCTGGATCACTTATAGCCTTCCAAATATTTTATTTTCGCAGATTTACTGTAAAATAGCTCAAAATAGTTATACAAATTGATATATAAAAATAAATCGAAAATCTATAAAATAGAAAATGGCATAGATGTTGGAAAACCAAGTAGTTCAAATTTGTTAGGCAAAATCTGAGAGTTTTATGTGGAGTCCTAGTTAGCACTGTCATTGGGTTCTTCACAGCATCATATAAAACTCATTTGATAAAGCTATGCTGAGAACTGTCTGGATATGTTAAAACATTGATTAATCATGTATGCAATCTAAAATTTTTTTTTCCTTTTGATATATATAATTCGTGGTGCAGCCTAGTAAATTATTCAATATGGTGTACAAATAAACCCCTTGAACTGTGCTGCACACAGTTCTGCTGAGGCGACCGCAAGTGTACATGACAGTGACACTTGTAGTCTTCCACTCAGCATCTGTGTACATGGGTATAAATAGTTTTGAGGCAGAAGGAAGTAAACTAAGGCAAAAAATAACACCACATACCCCCTGACAAGTCCTGACAAGGATCCTAGTCCTGAAATTGTATCTCATTTTATGTTTTAAAAGAGCTTACAAACAGTAGTATGATTGTCAGATCCTTCAGTTCTGTTTTGTCTTTCTCTTAACCAGCAAAGTGTGTCGTAAATAGATATCTGTAAAGAAAAACAAAACAAACAAACAAACCCCCCACCTTCTTTGACATTTCTTTGGCCTAATAATGTGAATTAAAAAGATATGCACCACTCATCATATAGCATATCTATGGAAGTCACTGCTTAAGCATCTAGAGTCTGTGCAAGAAAAGGAATAAGGAGGTACAGAAACAATATTGTGCAGATCTGCTGCTAGAAAATAATTCCCCACAGAAAATTAATCTATGTCCAGCAATACTTCAAGTAGCTGTCACCAAGGAACACTGAATACAACAGCTGATGATTTGAATTTGATCCAGTATATCAAGATTAAAGGGCAAGTGAAAAGTACTCCAGTTATGTATGAACCATCAGCTGCACAAATATAAGATGGGAAACAACTGGCCAAATGGGGATGATCTGGGAATTATAGCAGATTGCTCTCTGAGCGTGAGTCAACTGTGTCATGTTGTTACAAAGAAAGCAAATATCAGACTGCCGTGTACAAGCAGAGCATCCTCTGCAGAACACAGCCAGTAATCCTTGTGCTTGTTCAGCGCTGCTCTAGCCTTGGCTGGCATGCAGTGGCCAGCAATGTGCCCAGCAAGTTGGAGGCAGCACAACTGGAGGGGCAATTGCAGTATCAGAGCTGTAGTTCAGACATATAGAAAACAATTTGTAACTGTAAGAGCAGTGAAACTTTAGGATGGATTTCTTAAAGATCTTGTAAACACTCTGTCTTTGAAATCATTTAAGATCAGACTGAAGAGGTATCAATCAGGAATGACAAATTGGTGGCTAATCTTGCTTTGGACCGAGGGATAGGTTGGGGGATCTCTCAGAGTTGTTTTATCAAAGTTTTCTATGACTAATCACTCCCTTAATGTCACCTTTCCTATACAGGTAAAGAAAATGGATATATAATATTGCATTAGATTTGTAGCTAGACAAAAAATATGATTCTTTCTACACAAAAGATTTAGCAAGACTCTTGAATCTAGAAGCTTTTATTTCATCCTGAATGAAAGCAAGCTTTTTTCTTCCTTTCATCTGAAAAAAAAAAGTATGCTTTCCAAAATATGATCCATGATGAAGCAAAATTACTTTTAGTTCATTTTAGGGTTTTTTTGCATATTTGTTTTTTGTTTACTGTAAATTATTTTATCTCCGATGAACAGAAATCTACTTGTAAGTCTCTGCTATGCCTCTTAGTGAACACCAAAAAAAGTTCACTTTAGAAAAATTTTCAGATATTTCCTTTGATTAGTCACAAAAAATAAATTATGTAAGTACAATCTTACAGGAAGGATTAGCAGAATTGATGGAAGTGTTTATCTACTTCTTGCAATTTAGCAATCAAAGGAAGAAGGACAAAGATCAAGGTGGGCTTTCTGATCAACTCTCACTTATAATTTGTCAGCCAGGCTTTGTGTCTGTAGTTGCTCTAACTGTAAAGTAAAAGCTTTTTTGTTTTTGTTTGTTCGTTTTCAGAAATATTATATTATATTACATTATATCATGTTTATTCTGTTTAGTGCAGATACCATCATTCATTCTTTAACTTTTTTTCCTAATATGAAGTACCTGCAAGGGATTTTTTTTTTCTTTTTTGAGTGCATTAAAAATACTGTGGAAGTCAATATTATAGGAAAAATTCTAACATGAAACTCAAGGAGGTGGAACCTCAAGATTCCATTTACTTATAGCATGTTTTCAAGCCTGCCGCATGTGTTGAAAAGGTGAAAACATTAGTCAGAGAGAATCAAGACTTTATATCAAAACTATGTCTTTCTAAAAGATCTATTGTCTCTCAAGCAGAAGATATGAACTTGATGCATGAAGTATCAGTTCAGATTTTATGGGCTGCTACACAGGTGTTTGGAATAGATAATCATAATGGTTCTTTCCATCCATATATTATATGAATCTGAATTCACTTTAAGCATATTGACAGGCAAAGAATAACTCAATGAAAACAAATAATCAAAAGCAGTAACTACTACGATGAAAAAGACCCCCTAAAAACAATACCAAGAAAAGTCCCTTATTTTTTTACTCTCTTTAAGGAAGAAAACAAATAAAGGTGTCACTTTCCATTTTCCCTATTTTCAACTTACCTCATAATCAAACACAACAATGAAAATATAAAAATAAAGCTCTATGACTTTTAAAGGTGACTTCGTGTTTTATAGTCCATATGTTATTATTGGCATGTTGGCCAACTCAGTAGGATTTCTGAGATAAAATAAATGTGAGATGGAAATTAGAAATTATGCTTTCTAGATAAAGGATATGGACTTAATAATAAAAGAACAAGAAGCAAATTTGCTTGTGGTACATTAATCGAGAAATCATTTAGCAGTTTTTTCATGCTGCATTTGTTCTACTCTACTAATGGTCATGGTAAAAATTTGCTGTAGTTATTAAAGTAGTAGATATAAGTACAGACCACACAGGGAGCAGAAACACAGAGTAAGAAGTGGCCATTAAAGTCACAATGAGAAATATGACTTTATCTTTTAACAACAGAGGTGTTAACACAGCAGACTGCCTTCTCACCACATTGCTGTTTAAAGACTTCATTTAAAATACTCCTCGGTTGGCATACTTGGAAACGCTGTCCTTTAGCAACATGAGAGTGTAGCATATAGAACTAGAAAAACATTTAATGGCTATCCTGTATTACTGGATTTGTGAGTGCTTTTTAGTTAATGGTCGCAGTTTTTAGCTACTTCTCTCCCTATCAGAAATGCCCCTTCTGTCTTATCGTTCATGTAAAGAAAACTTGAAAGCCAAACAAGACTATCGGTTGCTTTAAAAAACCTCGGATACTTATTGAATCACCTCCCAGCAGCCCATGGAATATTTAGTTTTAATCCCTGCAATTGTGAGCAAATATGTCACACAATTTCACCCCAAATTTAGGAAACTACAATTTAAAAACATGTTTTTACTCAGCTGTATTCTCATGATTCACACTTGAAATAGTGAAACATTCAGATATTAGGAACCTTCTTGTAATTTATGAACAGAAGTTATTAACTGACAATATATATTCTATTATTCTGTTGAAATTTATTCTTTAGCGAAAATAAGCCTACTGTGATTTTACTCAGCTACAGTATTTTCCAACAGAAAAGGTTGGAAAGTTTCCAAACCCTTTCTCATATTAGTAATCAGTCTGAACTAACATTTTTTAACTTCACCAGAATTGTGTGTACTCCTCCAGACAGATGCAACTAGTGCCTTTGACTTGCAAGGACTGTACTTACTATGAAGGGAGATAATCCAAGTTTTTTTTCCCATTTTCATTTTCCACCTACTCAAATGCCCTTGACACCTATTACTGAATACCTTTTATGAGGATCAGTACACGAATGACTAGTTTTAAGCAAGTAATATGAAAAAAATTAAAAGGAAAATAAAAAGATCAACTTGATTAAAAAATTCCCTCATAATAAAAAAGTGTTTGACACAAATGTTTCAGTTTCTTTGACATATATGATTGAAAGTAAAAATAAGATATTTAATTTCAAGTCCTGTACCTAATATGTCATATATATACTGATTACACCTAAAATTTTAAAGCATATTGCTTTGGTCTAATGTTTGGAAGGGTTACATCTGTGTTTCCAAAACAAAACATTTAAGCCCTTTAAATCCATAAAATGCCTTGAAACATTGACTTCTATTCTCACAGGGAATTAGGATTATTCAAAATGTAGGAATTTCTCAACAGATAGCATTTTCTGTTTTCTTGCCAACTCTACTAATACCTAAGTAATAATCTTTTTACTTGGCAAATTGCTTATCATGAGAGTTTGGAAGTGTCTTCTAATTAAAATAGATATAAATTGTTTGTATACAGTAATATGCATATAATAATTTAATGTGTTTGAAAAAAGATAGCTGTTTTGTCTTAAATTGCAACTCAGTAAATGTGTGATTCAATAATCTAGGCACTGAGGTATGGCTTAAAACAAGTGCTATAATTCCTGGAATGGTTATTAGTGACTAAGTAAACTTCTCCTACCCAGCTCATTAAGTATTAACCATTTTCTTTGTAAGGTGCACCCAGGTCTACCTTTAAGAAGCACAGTTCAGCACTGAAATCTAGGAAATGGTTCTGGAATGGCCTTTCATCTAATTTGCACAGTAGATTCCATGAGTATAGGATGGAAATAATAATGGCAAGATATCTTGTTAAGGTCCTTGATAAACATTTTCAAGCACTTTTTCAAGGCCATTTTTGGCACAATCACCAAGTTGGAAATCTTCAGTCCTATTTAGTGTAGGAAAAATTTTCCTAAAAAAATGACAGAACTACTGTGACTCTACTGTTAGAGAGTTCACACAGACAAATATTGTGACACAGTATAAACCACAGTCTTCCTGAATTGTGAATGTCAAAGGCAGAACTTGACAAGTATGGAAAGGATTCCACGTGCCAGCAGAGTGCAGTGGTGGTGGCAGAAATGCTCTCACAGCCCTGCAAGCCAAACTGTAGTGGCGCTAAATAGAAAGCAGCCATATGGTTATCACTCAGTGTCTGTGTCACACAGAATTTCTGAACTGAGCAGAGGATTCAGTCTCATATATTCCCATGTAATGTTACTTTGCTTGGGTTTTAAGCAGGGCAAAAGATTTCAGTCCCAAGAGCTTTGAAAGTTACACCTTGACATATCTCATTCAAGAAGGCCATCACATCTCAAATTCACTTATAGAAGAGGTATATGTTCAAGGAAGTGAGGAATGGAAAGGCAAAGGAAAATAACTCAATGGTCTTTTCCAACCTAAATGATACTGTGATTCTATGATTCCTGGTAAAGCTGCTTTTTCACAAAACCTCCCTCCAAAGATCAAAGACCTTCATGGATTTTCTATTTTTCACTAATGTTCAGAATGGATGACAAATGAATCAAAATCAGAAAAAAACTTCATAGCTGTTTCTGTGTACTTTTGTATTTTTCTCAAAGCCGTAAACATCACATCTGACATTTTGTGTCATTGCATGGTTGCATGAAGGCTAGCTAAATCCAGATTAGAAGCTTCTTGAAGCAATGATCAATCACCCAAGATGTTTGGGTTTGGTATTTAGATAAATGAGGACACACAGGATGGCTAAAATAGCATAAGAAATTATTTTCTTGCATTATTTCTGTGCTCTGTGCTTTTCATGCATGATAAAATTTGGATTTTTTCCAAACCATTTACCCAGACCTACTTTCTAACTGTGTACTTTTAATACCCCTCAAATGGGTTTTTCTCATCTTCTCATGGTGAAGCTTGAAACTGCAGTGGAAAAGTGGACAACATTGTCAGCAGACCCTTCAGTAACTGCAGATAGAAAACATCACTGTGTAAAACTCCCATGATTAAGCCATTGTTTACAAATAAATTATACTCTCAAAGTAAGTTTATATCAATGTTATATAGGAACAGCTATCAAAAACATTCCTGAACAATTAATTCCACACCTTGTTGATGGACAAAACCAGGTGTTTTACTATTCAATGTTTTCAACAGTAGAATTTCTTTTCTGCGATTTTGCTTTTTAGGCCTTTCTCTTTTTTTTCTTTTCAATGTCAAACTCAAACATCTTTCTTAATGCTAATATAATAATTTATTTTTAGCATTAAACTCCTTGAACTCGGACTGATTAAAATCTTTAGTAAAACTCAGAAAAAAAACCAGCTATTGGACAACAAATGAGGTATTGTACACTACTATTTCTTTACTGATGCTTTTGAGAAGTTTCCTTCTCCTTCGATTGGGGGACTCCTGTGGATCGTCCCCACAGCCATCTCTTCTCCATACTGCATCAGGACCTGTCCTTTACCTTCTCCTGGCAGGACATGTGCTCCATCCTGTCCCATTGTGGTAACCCTCCACTGAACTAGCTACAATTTATCAACATCTTGCTCTTCATACATGCAGGAAAAAAAAAAATCATCTACATAAAACACATTGCCATATATCAAACATTTCATTTGTGTATAACAGGTCTTTTCTGTAAGGCTGGTTTAGTTTATGAAAAACTGTTAGCCCATATGGACAGATAAAAGTTTCAAAAAATGACAGCTTATGGAAGAAGTAAACATTCCCAGCAGGTTTAACAAGACCTCCAGAAAGGAGCTGCAGTCCACTCCAGGAAATCAGTCGTATTGACCCTGAAATTGTTCTCCTGGGACATCGGTCAAGGAAATTCAACAAATCACTCTCCCCTCTTCCTCATAAAGCAGAGCTAGTGCAGCTAAAAATTGATATCAAAATAATTTGGCCTATTAACCTCCTTAACTTTCCAGCAAAGAAAGTGAGCTCATTTTCTACAATCCTGTGCATTTCTATTTTCATTGGAATTAAAGGATGTTCACAGGCAAGGCATAATGAGTAAGAATCTGATTTTCAAAAGAAGGATTTTAACATAAAGGCAACTGAGATTACTAAATTAAAACAAGATAACTTCTGTTAATAATGTAGTGAATAGACTGGGACACACTCCTACTGGTGGTAAATTAGTTTATCCCTCAAAAGAACCCCAAAACTTTCTTTCCTTTTCTTCCCAGCAATCTCTTTCATTAGCTCTTCCAAACAGATGATTTTTGTATTGGAATTCTTCATAAAGTTGGAATTTGAATAGGAGGGGAGAAGAACAATCCCAGAAGTCTGCTACCGTAAAACAGTTTTACAAAAAGATCTCTATAGAAAACCTGGCCTAAATAGCAATTTTAAATATGTTAAATATTAGATATACAAATTAAAAGTTTTCCTGATTTAAGATTCAGAGTTATATACAATCACTACACTTAGTAATTATGATGAAAAATATTATTATATATTATAGTTTTTATTTAGAGTAATTTCACTCCCAAGGCTAGTGCTTAATGAATAATTAATTTATGAAGAAAATGCACAAAACAAAACAAAACAAACCAGTAAAATATCACTTATAAAACAATTCAGGAAAAGAGAAATACCAATCAAATTTGCACTGATTTGTCTCAAAAGAAAAGAATATTAGGGGGGAAAAAAAAGTATTTTAAGCATTCATTCGTGGATTAAAGGCATGTTTTATCTGAGGTGTTGGGATTGATTTTAGGTGCTGCACAGTTTTCATTCTCCAACAACATGGACATATGCACACAGCCTCTTTACTTGCTTTTTGCATCATCCCTCAATTTCTTTTCTTTGGGCTTTGTATAATCAAACCCTTCATGCCCATCTTGGGAGAAAAACTTTCAAATAGCCCCAACAGTTAGATTTTCTGAGTTTGTTTTCTCCTCCATTTTACAAGGCTATAATTGTTATGTTCCAGTACACTTCATTCCTGTCCATCATAATGAAAGATGAGCTGCCACCAAGTATTGCACACCTAGTAACAAGCAGGAACAAAGTATCTGGCCTTGTAAAAGCACTAGGGCAGTCATTTTTAGGAGAAATTAGGAGCTTGCTAATGAAGATGACATATTGAAGAGACAACCGTATATTGAGGGTCATGAATAACTAATCCATAGACAAAGCAGGTAGAATATGTGGTCAGGTGATCCAGAAGTGGTGTGCATGAGGGCAAAAGAGATCAAAACCACATTTATTTCTACTGTGTGGCCACTTTGATATTTAACATCTATGTTCAGGATCACAGTATTTTTACCACCCAAATGGATCTTTAAATGAGAAGAAGACACATCACAATAGGAAAGATGAATCAAATGCAGAGTCTGACTTACTATGTTGAGCAAGATGAGAATGGCATCTGTTGTACCCTGGAGGCAACTCTCTCTGCTCCACATGCAACCTAGACAATCAGGTTAGGTACACCTAACTTAAAATGAGTAATGTTGTTCAGATTATTTCCTCACAGTTAATTCCCTTAAAATGTTTGTCAATAAAGATGTCACACTGACCAGACCAAATTCTAAATAATGGGCAAATGTACTGAACATGCAAGTCAACTTCATTCTGTAAAAACTGAGAGAGCACAAATATTTCTCTTAAGACTATTACTTTAACTTTTCTGTATTCTATCTTTTAATTGCTCTTTGGCCAAATTTTGACTTCAGAGGAGTACTGAGATTTTTGAGAAACACTAGGGTTTAGGTTTTGTGTAATGCTGGTGCTGTGTCACCTGCATAATGCTGGCACTTGAGCTCTTGTTAGTCATTACCTCTCTCAACAGCTTTTCAGAGTAGTTGAACAGAGATAGAGCTTTAGGGGATAGTAAAGCTTTGGACTTGGAGATGAAAAGAATAGAAGCCTAGATCACTCCTTAAAGCCTGATTTTGGTAACAGAAGAAATAAAAGAAGGTAATTTCACCCGAAGCTTACGAGTGTTATCTTTGTAGAATGTGTGACCTAGAGACTGCCTCAGATTCTGAGTGCCAGTTAACTCTCAATTTATTTGTAATGATGTCTTGCAGTATGTAAAGAAAGTTGAATTGAAAAAGAGTCACTAAAGACCCACTAAAAATAATTTCCGGTCTTTAAAATGAATGGTTTATAAACATTTAGGTTAAATTAAATGAATATACCAGGAAATAATGAGAATAGACTGATAAGAACATTTTTTTCAATATAGGAAGTGAAAAAACTAAAATTCTTGTTTAAAATAAAAACGAAGGAAAAATATGCAGTAGGTGATTGGTGACAAAAAGGTCTGTCTTGTTTTGTGCAAAAGTTCAAGGAGTCAGTTAATAAGCTATACTGAAAGACACTGAGATTCCAAACACATAAAGATGAATGCCAATGGGTTTTCTGGCATTAGAATAATAGGTGATCTGATTCTGTATTTATTTTTCCAGGTAGAGGAGAAAGTTGGACAAATGCACCTAAACACCTGTCAGTGATAAAAAAAGTATTCTTGGGACATATTTGGACTTAAACATCACTTGCTACAAGATATAATAGTTTTATTTAAAATTTAGCTGACAACACACACACAAGTATGAGGTAGAGGGAGAAAACTACTTTTCTGTTTCTGAAGAAAATCTTCTACATGTTTTCAGTGTTTGTCAATGGTTCCAGGTAGTATCAGAAAAATATAACACCATATTTTTTATTAATATTTTCTTGATGCATACAGAAGATGCTATGTTCATTGTAAAGACAATGATGACAACTCCATTCAACTGAATAAGCCTGCCGTGCTGTTCAGATGTGATTTGGGATATCCTGATTTCACATGTATTACCGTCCCTATTTTACCATTGTCCCCACCCCTCAGAAATGTCCCTGCTTGTCTGCACTGCAATCTGCCCTAAACTGTAGATATGCTCTCTGGTGGCTTTCTCTTCCATATTCTCCCAGGACTAAAAGCCATTGTCTTTCCCAGCATGTACAGATGATGTGGGACTTTGTGAACAAAATAAAAAAAAGTATACAAGTAGAGATAAATACAATTAAGACCCAGAAGTAAACTCCTGCTTTTTAGGAGTAGTGATAAAGGGTGTAATCACAGTGGCCAAAAAAACCTCCAAAGTAGGAGTACAACCTACATATATAACAGCAGCAGAATTGCAATATTTCCTCCTACATGCTGGCTAGAAGTAAAAAGATGAGTTTTTATTAATGAAAACAAAATGAAGTAATATTTCAGGTACCTGTGTACACTCTAGCTATATCAGACTTAGGAATTCCTCTAATTTCTTGGCTCATTGATATAGTCCCAGTCCAGCTACATCTTAGTTTCATATTGGAGATTTATAAATCGGGCTTCCCATACTTAACGTCATCCACTTATTTCTGTAAAATAAAAATCTGGGCAAGTGGGTTGGTTGTGAGTCATTAAACACTTTCAAAGATCTCTGGGATGTCCAGTAGGTAAACCCACCGGCCTGTCTAGAAGGTTGAGCTTCTAGAAAAGAAGCAACTCCATATGGTGTTGGACTAATTAGAACTGTCTTGACTCCCTACTCTTTTCACCATCTGTCTCCTGAATGCTTGATTATGCCTTAAGGAAGCATTACCCTCTGGATCACTTGTTAGTCTTAAGCATAACAGACTCCCTATATCTTTCCCTTGGCCATCTGGCACTCTTCCCCATTCTCTTTGCAGGGTCTAAAGACAAATTCATCAATCCTTACATTTTTGTGCCCAAGTAAGTTATCCCATTATGAGCAGGTTCTCATGGAGACATGTTAATTGCATTTCTGCAGTGCTGAAATAGGATCCTCTAAAGATAGATTTAGAGGAAGTATTTCCCATATTCCCAGTAATACCTGGAAATTATGGAGAACACTGACCAAATATCTAGCAATCGCTCAGAAATATAGCTTCCAGTCATGTAGCATTACTATTGTACCCTAAAAGCTGAACCCAAATACTTTCAGGGAGCAGTCATACTGGTCCACATGAAATACAACTGATCTGAAACAATTCATTCCTATATAGTGGAAGAAGACACAGGGAAGTATGTGGCATTTTGCTACATCGTCTTGTTTTTGTATAGAAATAAAGTAAGGAAAATGTAGTGGGTAGAAAGTGTCTGGATTCCAGGCACCCACCAAAGCCTCTCTATCATCTGTAGAAATGAGAGAAAATATAATGAAGGGTTCATAAGCTGATATAAGGACTAGGAGAGATCGCTCACAGGCAAAACAAGCTAGAATTAGAATTAATTAAATTTATTACTTACAAAAACAGAGCAGGATAACAAGAAGAAAAATAAAATTTTCAAAATACCTTCCCCCCACTCCTCCCTCTTTCTCAGCTGTACATCCTACCCCAGAGGTGCTGGGAAGCACAGAGTGGGGTTGTGATCATCCATCACCCATTGTTTCTCCTGTTGTTAATGGAGAGGAGTTGTTCCCCTGCTGCACTCTGAGGTCCCTCCCACAGGTGACAGTTCGCCATGAACTTCTCCAGCACGAGTCCATTCCATGGGCAACAGTCCTCCCCAGACTGCTGCAGCATGGATGACTCTTTTACAAGGTGCAGTCCTTCAAGGACAGGCTGCTCCAGTGTGGGCTTCTCTCTCCTCGGTCTCCCATGAGGTCACAGCCTCCTCCCAGGCATCCTCCTGCTCTGGGACTACCCCGTGGGCTGCAGGTGGATTTCTGCATCCCCATGGTTCTCCATTGGCTGCAGTGGCACAGCTTCCTCTCCACGGTCTGCACCACGGGCTGCAGGGGAATCTCAGCTCCACCACTTGGAGCACCTCTTGTCCCTCCTTCTCCACTGACCTTGATGTCTGCAGAGCTGTTCCTCTCACGTGTTATCACTCTACTCTTCTCTGGACACAACTGCAACTCTGCAACAACTCTTGTTTTTTCTTCCTTCTTAAATCTATTATCACGGAGGCGTTATCACCATTTCTGAGTGTCCCAGCCCTGGCTAATGGCACATCCATCTTGGGAGCTGCCAGGGATTGGCTCTGATGGATGTGGAGGAAGCTTCTGGCAGCTTCTCACAGAAGCCACCCCTGTAGCCACCCACTATCAAAGTTAGGCCATGCAAATCTAAAACAGAAACCAAAATGAAATTTAGCGAAACCAGAAAGATAAAAGCCAGTGTGGGGGAATGGGGAATGAGGACTGAAAGACAAGTGACCCAAAAAGCAAGAAGAAAATTCAAATTATAAAATGGCAAAAATGACTTTGTTTTGGTCCTGCAGTTATGAAGAACAATATTTGCCCAGAAAACTGCAATCTTCTTGAGCATTTCAATTTTTTGAAAGATAAATTCTCCTCAAAAAACTTATAGTAGAGTTGTTTCAACTAGTTCTTATACTTCTCTAGAAAAGTCGGAAGTAAAAACAATGATTTACAGCTAGAAATCTCCATACCTTTAAAGTAGGTGGCATAATCATAGACAAGGCAAACATCTAATCCCTTAATTAAAGAACGACTCCCAGAAAGTTAGTTTTTGGATGAATGAAATAGATCAATTTCCAATGAATTGTCTACAAGTAATATGGATAAACCAACAGCAACATCAAAATATTTCCCATTATATTTAGGGGGACAAAACCTGAGATACTCAAGAGAAAAGTTTTATTAAATTATACAGTTGTAGAACAAACAAAAGCAGACATTGAATGAATGCATTGGTTTCAGAATGAATATGGTACATGAAAAAATTAAATGGGAAATGGAAATAAAACAGGGAAGAAAATGAAGATAACTGTGTCATAAGACCAAAAGAATTGGAAAGAACATGTAACTTTAGCAATACAGTTCCAGAAATAAAAAAAAAAAGATTAAAAAAAAAAACCCTATCTATAATTTCTTACACATTAAGTCTGCTGAACAGAAAATCCTTAAAATCTGAGATGAACTGAAGAACTACTGGTAATAACCAGAGGACTTGAATAGTAACAAATTCAGCCCAAAGAAATAGACTATTACTTGAGTGATTTACAAGTGTGCTCTGAATGAAAAGTATATAAAAGAAAAAGATTGAAGAAAAAAAATTCCACTATTGTTATGGAGAGGGATTGCCTTGCAGTATAGACACCCAGCATTTGAGAAAAACAATGGCTTATGTGGGAAAGGCATAGCACTTTTATGAAGTGACAGACACAGAGTCGTTATTACCAAATACTTTAAGTCACAAGACTATTGTAATGATAAAAATGTTAGAGCCCTCAAAACACAGAAGTAAAAAATGTATATTCAGTGCAAGAGAAAGCTACTGAACAAGGCAGCAGAAATAAAACATTTTTTCTACTTCATGCAAATAGATAGGTACATTTTCTTCCTTCCTCTCCCCCTTTTCTTTTGTTTTCCTTTTTTTTTTGAGTTAGAGCATTTTAAGATAAATCATATAAACAGATAAATAAACTAATGAGCACCAGTAGCTGTAAAAGCAAAGAGAATCACACACTATGGCATACAATATCAGATTTTATCCACATGGTGTAAGAAGTCCAATAGATGAGAAATGCTTATCTGTGACTTCAAGGAAAGATAAAAAGACACAAGCAAACAAAAAACCCCCTAAACATCAAAAACCACACAAATTCCTGCCTCCTCCACCAACTCCCCCAACTACTCACAACAGCTGTTGAAGTGTTGGAGTGTTGGTTCAGGAAAATAATTGTCTTTTTCGAGGAGATGTTGAGCAAAAAGACAGTAATGCACATAGATAAAGCAGCATCTCCTATACTACAAGAACATAGAATACTTTATCTTGGTGTATCACAGACGGAAAAAGAGCTACTACAACATAGACAGGAAAAAAAAAAAAGCAAGCAAGCAAACAAAGCAAAACAAATAGAAGCAACAAGACACGATCAAAAAGGAAGCAGTGGGATATATCTATAGTACTGACTAGTAGTGGCAGGTACACTTATAAACATTGATACCATGCAGACAGACTGAAGCATAATACCTGCCTATATTGTCTTCCATGTATTTTAAATAAAAGCAATATTTCCTTTTATAAATGTGATCTTTAAATATTTGGAAATTTTCAGGATCCAAACTTATGGAAAATAATAGATGAGGTTTTTAGAAGATAATAATTTGAGGCGTAGATTTTGCAAAGAATTTTTCTTTTGAGTGGTATTCTGCTTTACTAATGGATGTGTCAAAGTGATTCCATAAAGATATTTTAGCTCCTAAGTGTTCATCATAACTAAGCATCTATAAATTTTATTTGCTACCTAAAATTACTTGCCCTCGAACCTGTATTTTCTTAGTCCCGTCCTAAGAAAGCTCTTACAACTTAAGATGAACAGAAAGTGACCTCTGACATACAGCTGGTTTTAAACAGGAAAAGTTTGGATGCTGGTGCTATTGTTAGCAAAAAGGAATCTCTGAGAAAATTGAGTGAAAAAGGCAGCATTTCAGGAGAATAAAGTGTATGAGACAGCATTTCGGAATTTTAGCTGAATGAGTCTACAAATATGTCCTCCCTCATTTTCACTCAGCAGGATAAACAAAAACTGTAGATCACTACCAGATGCACATTCAGTCAGGCTAGTAACAACTTTAAAAGCACAGAAAGCACAAATATATTTCATATTCAGGTTGGAAATTTCCTAAGGTAGAGCTGTAAAAAGTCTAGCAGCTTTAATTTGGAGATACATACATTTTCAAATTTATTTCTGAAGCGCTCATTTTTTAGTATTTTTTATTCAGAAGCCTAAGTTTTGACTTTGTTATTTGAAATCTGAAGATAAAACAGCAAGGAAAACCAGAAAGATAGAGACTGAGATAACAAGATTAGGACTGAAAATAGTACTCAAATCTGTCAAGGACAAAAATCCCACATATTATTTGTCTAAACAATGACTTACAGTGTGAAAAATAAACTCTCTAGAGCTGTGAACCCATCAGTCCCAGCGATGACTACAATTAAAACTAAACCTCTCCGTAATTGTGAGACTTTTTTGATAACATGAGTGTGACCAATATTAGGGTTTTTTGCAAGATAGTAGGGGCTTTTTTTTCCGCTACCTCTCTTTGGGATCTGGAGTCTCCCCTCCCCTCCCCTCCCCTCCCC
>WAAE01008436.1:21610-45223 GCA_013400495.1 Nicator chloris
GTTTGGTTTTGGCTGTTTACTGCGTATTTTAATTTTGGGGATTTGGTTTTGATTTTGAGTTTGAGGCCCAGATCAGGGGCTGTGACATTTTAGAGGCTTCTACACAAATTTTAACGATTAGAATATTTGGAAACCTGTGACAGAATCAGAAGTCTGGCATAAAGCAGTAGAGTACTATCTACTGGTCCTTTACCATGGAAACAGAGGGATAGACAGCTGTGTCAATGTTGCCATGGTGAATAAGGTGAGATTAGTTTGTGGCTGGCAAACAAGAACAGGCATGTTCCAGACTGGTAATGCTATACTCACTTACCTGAAGGAATACGATTTTTTTATATGGAAAAAAATTGGTCCTTGTAGCAGCAGAAGCACATTTGCACAAAAGTGGTCTCTCACTGTGCACAACTGCAAATTCTACAGATGACATTTCCAAGTATCCCAGAGCCAGAGACTGATCTTTGCAGTTCATGGGTTTGGGTCTAGGTGAACTTTGAGGCTTTTGTCATTTATTTTGAAGGGAGGGGCCGTATGGATGCTGTGGCAATAGAAGGTGATAAAATATTTAACCAGGTGACTAGCTGCACTAAAACTGATGTAGGAATTCACTATCCACTTTTCAATCAACATTTCATTTGCGATTCTTTATTGAATTTGTAGTAAGAAATTACATCTTTTCAGCTCTAGTGATCATTTAGAAGAGAACCCCATCTTTTCCTGATGCTGCTTCTGTAAAGAGAGTTACAGNAGATGCAACCATGAAGCCTAACAGGATACTTTGGCTACAGCATAGCATTGGAAATGTGTCTAGAGCTCTTAATTCACTCTGCCGAGGACTACAGTGCTGTAAACTTAAAATTGTGTCTCTGTGTGGTGAACTTTAAGGAGCTCACTGTTTGGGAAATAACTCCCACTTCAAAGATTTCTGACTAGTGAAAGTTGTAACAAGAGCTGCGTTTAGGAAGTTTTTTGGTTTTGTTTTTGGGGTTTTTTTTTAAGACTGTAGATACTGGAAAAAAGTCCTTAAAAGAATCCTGTTATTTGGCGAAAAATTTTTAACACTATCTGTTATGGTGGAAAAGAGCTTAAATTGGTTTTGCTTTCACAGACTGTTTATTTTATTATTTTATTTTANAATCCCTTTGTTCCAGCACAGAAAACTTTATTCCATAAAAATGGACTTCTGGCACTTTGCTACAGATGATGAGACACAGCCGTGTATTCATTAGTCACGGAACCTAACACAAAATCACAAAACAAAATAGAAATCATTTTATCCCCCAAGTGGTCAAACCTTATTCAGCGTTAGACTGTGTTATTTATCTGTCTATCTGAAACTGTGTCATTCTTTACTGCTGCAGCTCAGTGACTTTGTGAGAGGAGGATATTTGTCTTTAAAAGTTCTGGTAATGGATCGTAGATTGGAGTACAAGGGCATCCTAGGGGAGAGAGAAACTTTGTGGAGGATTACTCTTAAGTAAAAATGCTACATCTTATCTAGAAAACTGGCAGCTAATTTTGCTGTCAAATATCTGCAACCATTTAAGGCTTTACCTCTTTCTCTCCTCATATTAGTACATTCAACATCGATGAATAATAAGACAATGAAGTATCACAGTTAAATCCAGGGTGGAAGGGGCAGCAATAGCATCTTCCCTTCACTGTAGGAAAGCAATTGAAGGAAGACACAGCTGTCAACAATCCTAATGTTAATTCACTGATTTGAATGTCTAAACTATGTATTTGGCTAAATCTAAATCTTAAAATGTTGTTCCATTCTTTGTATTTAACAAATGTACATTTAATAAAGCATCTCTTTAACCTATTGCAGTTTCAAGTTCTGAAAACATTATTCTCATTCATTAACACCTCTACCTAAAAAATACAGAAGTTCTCCAACATTTTTAAGGTGATGAAAAATATGAATTATCTGCATAGTAGTTCTATGAATAATTGCACTGCATAAATCCATTAAAATATAAAAATTATGTCCTTTTAAATCTGAACATTGTGAAAGACCTTGCAGTTTAATAGTCTTTTGAACTAACATAATTTAGTCTGGGCATTGAGTTTGTATTTTGAGCTGAGAAATGTAGGTTTTTGAAAACCAACAGATCTACAAATGTGTATCAGGGTTCTTGAATGTTTCTCTTTTTTGTCACAACAGATGGTGCAGTTGATCTCACTGGAACTTTGATTTGAATATCTGAATTTGATACAGTCAATATTGAATCCAGTCTCTCATTTGCGTCACATAAATGTATGACTATTTGTAATGATGGATATAAAGTTTCTTCTCAAGAAAAAAAAAAGAGAAAATGAGAAACTAACAATTGAAATTGGCAATAGCACTGCTAACAACTGAGTAATCTATTTCCTCATGCCAGAAATGTCTCCACACCTTCTGCTTTGTATCCATAGATTCAAATAGCAAACGGTGAAATTTCTTGTTAAATTGTACCTTAATAATTGTATCTTGTTAAATTTTCAGTAACACTGAAAACAAAACTTGAGATGTTATGATCAAAAAAAAAACCCCGAAAAATATATGTACATACATTTTAGAGGACTCATAATTAGACATTTTACAAAAGTGTTTTTTTGCCGAGAGAAGTAAGTCTACAGTGGTAATACAAGATAATGTGAGCAGGTGTATTAAAACCCTCTATATTATCTAAATCTACTACATTCCTCTTTGGCTACCACCTTGGGGCACAGTTACATTTGCTTTTTCTTGACTTTAATGTGAACTTAATGAATTACTGCTCCTCTCCTCCTCTTCTCATTTCTGCTCCAGAACTGTTCCCAGGTCAGCCCCACGGCCATTTTTGCCAGCACCACTGAATGAGTGGTACACCACAAGTGATGAATGGTAAGCTATGAATAGGGGTTGGAAAAAAAGAATCTTAGGCCAATTTTGCCTCTAGGATGTCTGTAAATGAAGATCTTGGTGTTGATTTTCATCTCAGATCAGTTCAGGACACTATACTACTTTTTTCAGCTAATGCTATGAGAATATTACATATTTTCAGAGCACAGAAAACCTTTTGAAAACTTGTTAATGATTCCAAATAAGTTTTGGGGAAAGAAATACCAATATGGGAAATTAAAGTCTTTTATTAAACATTAAAATAGAATTATTTCAACTACAAGCCTATGACAATGTTAAAAATAGAAGCCTGAAACAAAAAGGGAAAAATTACGGTTTTTTAAAAAAAATACTGAATGAAGACAGAATTTATTGCAAGTAATATGAAATGAATTAAACATTTCTGAACATTGTGGTTTTTTTTTTTTAAAAAGGTTATTATTCATGTGGGGAGTTTTTGTTCTGTTGGTGTTATATCTGTTCACATATAGCCTTCAGCAACGTAACTGCTATACCTAAATAACTTAGTACGTGTCTGTAGAAGTTCATACATAGAACTTCCAATAAAATCACAATAAGTAACGATATTGTGTCATTTGGCCAGCCCAGTGTTCAGAGATTTGGTGTCTGACCCCTTTGAAACCACTTCAGAGTGTCGTTGAACACACAAACGCTTTTGAGTAACCTTGGGTTAATAGCTGATTTTTCTCAGTTGCTCCAGAAGTCTGTAGTGCACATCCAAAATACTACAGCTTTGGAGATCAACACTGGTGAAGTATTTCCCTTGACTGCCTTTGAGTTTTTCTGTAGGATACTATCTTTCCTCATAAGTCGAGCTTAGTCAGATGTCTACATACACGGTGATATCTACAGAGATTTTCACATCAATAGGTTAAGCTTTTGCTTTCCTTCTGAGGAAAAAAATCTCACTTTACAGAAGAGGTGTAAAGCCATTACTTTAAATTACATAGGGTCTGGAGCTGACAAGCATGTCCATGGATATCCATGCCATGAATGTCATGTGGTATATAAATATGGGGTATTCCAGACAGAGAGAAGTCCTACCCCTGAGAGGTGCCAGTTGTGCTCCATGCAACACCGGGATTTCGACACCCAGCACTTCAGTGTGCTTTGCCAAGCTTGATCATCTGTGTCTGCAAAAGCACTTTCTGACTTTGTCACAAAGACCACCAAGTTATCCTCACTTTTGTATTTATATTCCGCCCTCACTAAACAAATTTATCATAGATATTCAGAAGGGCAGAGAAGGAATGCACTGCCAAATGTCTTGCCTACAATGAAAACTTCATATATGAAACTACAGAAAAACATACCCAGTAACTGATTTAGTATGGTTGAAATACATTGCTTCTCGCCCTCTTCTAGTAAAATGTCAAATTCTATAGTGTAAAATATGCATGTTATGAAAATGGGTGGATAACATAGAAGTAGAAAGGTGAAAAGAGAATGAAAGTTAATACTTCAATAACACCTTTATCTACATATTTTCTTTTTTTTCCCCCATCTTTCTCAAGGAGCTCTGATGCTGTTTTTCATAATTTCTTGTGTGTTTCACATTTTCAAACATCTGAATAAAAGAGATCTGTGGTTTGATGTCCCAGTTGACTACATTTTAATTCCACTTGATTCCTGGTATCAGTTTATATAGTAACATTTAACATACTCTCTAATCATTTGAAGCCTTGTGCATGTGCACTTGCCAAGATGTTGACCCAGTAATCCAAATATTGACTGCAAAAATAGTGACTTTATATGTTTCTATTATCAACTGCAGTGTTATACACCAGTAATGTAGAGCTTGGCTACAAGAAGGCAAAATGCAAACCAAAATATAGCACACCACCCTAAAATGCAAACCTAAATACAGCTTCAAGGATAATATAAACATATTATCTTTAAAATTAGGTACTAAATGTGATTTTCAAAAATCATAGAAGCTGTTAAGTAAACAAATCTTAAATTTCCAAGGAAAATAATTTATTAATTTTTGATGGAAGGCTTGGACAGATTAATTTGCTAAAATTGTCTGCAGTTCAAAGATAATATCTATTAAAGTCTGTTTGCTTTAAAACTAAGACAGAGTCCTTGATGTCTTGCCTTGTAAGTCCCTGGAAATCTACCTTATTATTACTAGGCTGTTGCTTCCTGGTAAGAAAGTTTCAGAACTATGATGATTAGATGAGACTTGAGAAATCTAGGTTCAATTTTCAGCTATTTCCCAGGCTTCATATCTCTTCTCCAATATATGCACATCTACATTTTCCTTATTTAACTTTAAAGTTAGAAGATTTGATCTGAATTTTCTCTATAGATTCTCATAATGGTTGTCATATCCTGTCCTAATATTATAGGAATTGTCCTCTGGAAGTGCTTCTTCTCCTTTCTGTAGTAAAATGATTTATAAAGATTGATTTTGTAACAGGCAACTATGCTGAAGATCTAAATTTAGGAATATGAGCGCATTCCTCAAAATAGATTATTTACTGAGGAAATCTTGATTCTAACCTAGGCAAGGCAACTAAATTTTTTGAATCTAAGACTCTCTGAGAAGGGTAAAAATAATGTTTTTGTGAGCTAGTTTTCAATCTATAAATGTTTTTCTTCTGGATATGTCTTATTTTCTTATTTAGAATTATTATTTATACATGTCATATGTATGAATGTTATTTGTATGTGCATTCCTTTTGTTTGCATTATTTATATTATTGGTAATTGTTTGTATTAATTTTTGCTCAGCACCATCTGTCTGTCAGTATCCATCTGCCATCTCTAGATTTAGATTGCAAGATTTTGGAGCATGATTCATCTTTTTCTTCCTGACCCGTTACAAGTACTCTAGTACTTCCTACAGTGTCTACAAAGTCTAGTTCTGAAAGAGTGGCCCACTTAAAAAGGTGGTCTACAATCAAAGAATAAAAACTAATCCTGATGCAAAGTGGTGGGATTACAAGTAAGTACAGGTACATGTGGCACAGTACAAGGAGGCAATGGGACAAAGTTTGCCAGCATGATAGGTACTGTATTACAAGAACAGTCTTCTTGTTTTTCATGTTTTTTTAGACATAATAAAATAACAGTATTACAGGAAATTCCTCTTAGTGAGAGGCATGTCTTAGCACCAAAAAAAAAAGAAAAAAGGAAAGATGCTTATTCAACAATACAGTGAGTTGGGGAGTGAACTTCAGATAAGTGATGGGATTTACATTATAGAAAATGGAAAAGGTCATGGGAAGCTTCTAAAATTGAAATAAGTCACTTAATTTGTGCCATAGAGGAGCGCTAAGAAAATAACACAAATCTGAGCAGCAAGATGATCAAAGCAATGAGATAGGAAAATAGTATTTGCAGCAAAATTTCAAATAGCTGTGAGTAGGGCAAACCAACAGGGACTGCAGTCAAAGAGGTGGAAAGTAGTCATGAGAGAGGAGGCAACAGTAATTGGAAATGCTTTGGACATTTAAATATGGTTTCATTACACAGAACAAACTGCAATTGCTGAAGTAGCAGACACATGCAAACAGTAGGCAAGATAAGCTTCTGGAAAATCTGCATTATTGGTCACATTTAAACGTTATTAATAGAAGAAAATAATTAGTCAGTGAAAATTCTACTCTCTATGCAGGGGTTTGTTGCAGAAGTACATAGCGAGATACACTGCCCATGCACATCCCTAGCAGCCTGATGACCATTTCTTGATTCTGATTCTTTTATGGGCAGACCAGAAGAAAGTGTCATTCTGAATTTCTTAGATTATTTTATCTGTCCCAGTGTCTTCGGTAACTCATAAGATTTTTCCATTCCTGCCATGCATTATTTAAATTTGTGAGTCATTTTGAGTTAAAGACAGAAACTGAGTAAGAGACTTGGTAAAAAATACAGCTTTACTGTACTTTACTGTATTTGGCATGCCTCCTCTTCCTTGCTACATTTATTTATGATAGAGAACACGTGAAAATTATTTCTGTAGGTCCTAGATTCACTTATTCATGCATCCCTTGTTCACATTCAGCTTCCTCCCTGAATAGCAGAATCTGCAAAGGACAGAGTTCAGAGATAGTTTACAACAATTACATGTAGAAATGTTCATTATCAAAAATGAAACAGCTACCCTCACCACATTCTAACTAGCATCTCATAATCCTGAAAACATTTTTTTTTCACTGAAATTTGTATGGACTCCTAATTAAAAATACAGTCAAATGTGCTGTAAATGTATTGGACTGAGAAATATAAGTTATTTTTTAGCTTTAGCTTGCAGTAAATCAGAATCATATAGGTGTTTAAAAGCAGAAGACACAAGGTTAAGGACTTGATTCTATAGACTCAATCCTCAGGAAAAGGTGAATCTGAGCTATATTACAGAATCACAGACTGCTGAAGTTGGAAGGGACTTCAAGATCATCTCATCCATCTCCTTAATCAAACAGGGCCACCTAGACCTGGTTACACAGGATCATGTCCAGACAGCTTATGAATATTTCCAAGGATGAAGATCCTACAACACCCTTGGGCAACCCATGCCACTGCTCAGTCGTCTTCACACTGAAAATGTGTTTTCTGATGTTTAGACTGAACCACACATATTTCAGTTTGTGCCCATTTCCTTTGTTCCTGCCACTGGACACCACAGGAAATAACCTTTTCCCACCCTTCTTTCAGCCAGGTTTATGTGTTAGTAAGATCTCCAATGAGCTATCTCCTCTGCAGTCTGAATAGTTTCAGTTTTTTCAGCCTTTCCTTGTATGAGAGGTGCTCCAGTCCCTTAACCACCTTAATGACCCTTTGGAGTTCTGACTTGTCTCTCGTGCGTTGAGCAATGCACAGATGGACAGAGCACTCCAGGTGTGGTCTCACCAAGTACTGGGTATGGGGGAAGGATTGCATCCCTTGACATGTAGGCATCATTCCTTATGCAGCCCAGGATACCAACACTCTTGTGAGTGTCAAAGACACCGTTTTGGTTCATGGTGCCCAGCTGGATCCCTAGGTCCTTATCTGCCAAGCTGCTTCCCAGCTGGATGGCCCCAGCCTGTGCTGGTACACGGAGCTGCTCCTCTCCAGGTGCAGAACCTGGCACATCTCCTTGTTAATCTGATCCCTGGCAGGTAGCAATCCTGTTTAGTCTCTAGTTTTCCATCCTTCCCCCTTTCCAAAATTTTCATTGACATTGATAGTGGGGATGAACCCTGACTGCTGTTATTCTGCAGATGGTGTGTGAAGCTTTTCAAGCTGCTGAGTCTAGTGACAATGTTTTTCCTTTTCTTCTTCTCTGATGCTCATTTCTGCTCTTAATTCCTCCACTTGTGGGAACAGCTCCTCCATGATGGCAAAACTTCCCCACAGGATAGAAGGGGAGACGGAAGGAATTCCACAGGAGAATTCCACAGGAGAATTCCACAAGAGAATTGCGGAATTCCTTCCATCATCAAAAAAGTCAGGCTGATTCTGTTGCCTGAGACTTAGTTTGTGTTGAAGCCTCTACCATTGCAGGGACAGCTGCTCTAACACCTACAGAGGAAAGTGTCCTACGATGTTATCACCATGTGTGAGACTAGTACAGCAACAGAATTTCATATGAGGCCCTGTTTCATACCTCCTTCTTTTATCCTTATGCTCAAACTGCAGTGTGTGTTGGCCTTCTCATTTAGCTAATATGAGCGCAATAAATCTATATGTTCCAAATCTCAGGTCGTCAAAAGACACAACTGTTCCAAACATAATTCAGAATATAATTTAATATTCTTGAAACATTAAAGAAACCCTCGCTGCTCAGCTTTGCATAGGTCTCTTTCTGTTTTACTTACTATTACTAGACCTTGTATAAGAAAAGAATCTGCTCCTCATGACTCTATGTCTGAAAGTCCACTGAGAAGCTCAATTACTTTGATGCTTAGAACAGATGTAAGAGTGAGTTTTCACACCTATATATCATTAAGTTAGCAGGAAATGTGTGAATCCCTTCATTTCAGTCTTTTCTTAAGCCTATTTAAAGAAACCTCAAAGAAGTCGTCTCTTCTTACTGAATTCTCAGCTTCTCTGTGTCAGTGAGTGTTCAGCCACCTGAGTGACCATGGGTCACCCCAGGTCCCTGAGCCCTTTATTATGCAAAAGGTCAGCAGTTCACGGCCCCTGGTTGATGTTGAGGACCTGGAAATAAAACAACACATTTTTGAGACAATATTAGTGTAGGAGGTAATATAGACTTGTCTTTATCTTCCAAGGGCAGATATGGAAAATGTCCACCCTGCTCAGGGTGAATACAGTTTTACATGTTTAGAAAATTAGCATAACTGACAACAATCCCCAATTAGAGATACAAGTGGTGAGGTAATTCTTCCTTGGTTCAGCTCTTTTCTAAATCCTCCTCCTTTAAATGGGATCTAACATTTGTTTATGAAAATGCATCTCAAAGACCTGGTTTCACCTTTGGCTCCCAGGAAGAACCAAGATAGGATAAGGGCCTTGGAGCCCCAGCTTGGAGCCTCTGGAATGTGTTTTGTCTTTCTGCCTATCAAGATAGAGAAAAATACTGGGGCTAGATAGGAACTATATAACTATACAACAGTAAAGCTGGAATATTTATATATATGAAGGAAATATAAAAGCAAAAATCATTCTGGCATCATTGTCTCAAACCACCCAGAGCTCAACCTGCAGCTTGCTCTGTATCTGCACCTCTTGAGCTACCTGCCCTCAAGGTATTGCTCAAGACAAGAATTTTGATAAGGTAGAATTCAAGTAGAGGAAATATTAAAAAAATTCCAGTAAAAGAAACAGTAAATGACAGGGGGATATCAAGGATAATAATAATAATAAAAAAAGACAAATTAAGGGAAAATAAAATGTCTAAAAATCTGAGTTTTGATAAAACCTAAAGGAAAGCTAACCATCCACAGAGTTAAACAGACTCGTCATTCAAATTAAGCAAGTCCTGCTTCTGT
Organism: Nicator chloris; assembly: GCA_013400495.1. Lineage (NCBI taxonomy): Eukaryota > Metazoa > Chordata > Aves > Passeriformes > Pycnonotidae > Nicator > Nicator chloris. Next base: position 31,439 of record WAAE01008436.1, read on the forward strand.
AGACTTGTGACTCTCTCACCTTCTTTGCTAACAAATACAATATAAAGCATGTTTACCAAACCCACAGGTTTCATGAATTGTAGATTCATTTTTAAATCAAGGGATATTTTTCTTTTTATAAATAATAAAGCGTATAAATATAAATACATACACACTTCTTCTGTTGAATTTGCAGAAACAAATATGAATTCTTCTACCTCAAGTTATCATAAGATGTCAACTTCCAGATCATTTTCTTCCAATAGAATACAATGGAATATTCATCATGCAGATGATCTCCAGCTACAGTACTGAAGGGCTGGCAGTGTGACATTTGTAAACTTCAGTATGAAACCTTGGGGTCTGTGTGGCTTCCTTCAGCCCTCTGCCTAGAGCATGCAGATGGAGAGGGCCTTACTTGTGTGACAGAGATGACAGCTGCCATCTCTAGCATCGTGAATCCCACTGTTACTTCTGCTGCTGAGAAGACCAGTTCTCTGGATGAATGAACACAGTTGTTCAGGGATATTAACAGGGATATTAAGACAAGAGAAAGGCTTTTGGAGACGTGACTGTGGAGACACAGCCTTCATCCTGAACATTGCCATTCTTCCTCACCTCACTCCCAGCAAGAAGAGGCTACTGGCCCCAAAGGCCATAACAGAAGTTCTGAATTTTTACATCAGATATATGCATCAGACTGTTTTACTTTTTAATTTTCCTTCTATTTTTTGATTTTTTTTATCATGAAATGCTTACTACTACTATTATTTACCTTCCTCTACCATTTTACTGAAAATATGTTCTCTGAGGGACAAATGGGAGGTTCAGATTTTATGAGCTAGACAACTGGATGGGTTTTGTCTGGACATCACATGAGATCCAGAAAGTCCATGCATGGAAATGGTTATAGGTTCTACAGGAAATATATGCCTTTCTGGGCTGGTAACTGGAGGACAATCAGGCTAATTTAAAATCACCCATAAACAAGATGCCCATGCTTAGATAGTTGAAATAGTAGGAGAGAATTCAGCTGCAGCAGTAAGTTTTTACCAGAGGGAGTTTGCATGTGATGAAAGTAGATTTCCTAAATGCCTGTTATGATTTGTCAAGAGAAAGGGATTTATCTTGACTGTCAAGTGACACCACTATGTGTTGCCATTGGAAATCCTAAGCCAGACTCCTGCTTCTAGTGAGATGAACATGTATGTCAGCTCTTGGTTTCATCTCACTTAATTTTAATAACTTATTTAACTCACACCAGAAAAGCAAAAGATAGGGATGAGATATAAACAACTGGATGTATGGGAAAGGAGTAACATGGAAAAACACTGGTTAGAAACCCTTGAGTATTGCCAAAGAGGTGCAATTTGTTACCTTAAGGGAAAATTTTACAATTAGAGGGATAATTCTGGGCCATTTTCATGAACCTTTCATATGACTGGCACATGGAATTGTAAACCTGAATCCTCTGTTAGGTTGTGGGTGTCTCTCTGTCTTTGTGTTTTTTGTTTCCTTCCTAACTTCAACACAGGTGCAATTGGTTCAGCTTCCACTTCTGCTTTACAAGCTGATCTGACAAACCCTATGATTCACTAGAGAATGAGATGGGCTACCTTCAAGACATGAAACTACATGACATGGAATCTTCTGGTCATTTTCATAAGGGATTTACTGTAGCACAAAGTCTCACTAATGTAGGAGATTAACTTAATTGCTGTCATGAAATGCCTTTATCACACCAGGGAAAGTTATATTAATATAATTGATGTCTTCCTCTTGAATGTAGAATAATGATTGTTACAATATCTTATCTAATCCTTATGATACCTGAACAAACTGCTCTAATAATTTTATTTCCTGTTGTTTTACTGGTAAGAACAGTATTAGATCTGCACTTTAAGTACAGAAACTGAAAGAAGATGATAAAGGTAAAAACTAGAGTTCATGATGGGAGATGAAATTTAAATCAACAGAGATTAAGACACTAATAGCTTGTGTCTTGAGATATTGTGACTTGAGAAATTATATGATTCATGGGGCAAACCCCTAATAATTTGCTTTTTGGGTTTTTTTTCTCCATTGAAGGGACAATTTGTGGCACATGGATGCATAATAAAAGCATACGTATACTAATTTACATTTAAAAAAGAATATACTTTTGTGTGTATGGATAAATATGTGTGCATGTTTGTTTATATTTCATATACATAAATATAGCTTATAATTACATCTGAATGTATTATTTGTACATTTAAAAATCTGTGTCTTTAAATTTATGTTATAAGCTATTGTGTATTTGTATGACACATAATCGAAAAATATCATGATGTCTCTTGGATATGTATTTATAATACATAAAGTTTAGTTTGATAGCACCAATGAAGGTGAACATGTGCTTACTGGCCTATAGACCATGTAATACAGAAACAGAACAACTGCTTTTGAAAGGCTTATGATCTCAATATTCTGGGCAGGTAAAGAAAAATGGTAGCAAGCTAATAAGAATTTTTGAAGGCAAAAAAAAAAAAAAAAAGAGAGTGTACAGTGTGTCCTTATTTACTTTCCACATGGTAACCTCACCGCCCACTCTCCTTTGTCTTGCTGCCTCACCAAGTCTGCCTCACAGTCTTGATTTATGACAAGTTCTCTCCTGTTTTATTACCGACCATGAAGAAACACTGCCTCTCTTTGAACACTGCATGCTTTAAAAAAAGTCAAAAATAAGCAACTTACTATATTTGCCCAACACAAAATTCCCAGCACTTCCTACCCTGTAAGAGTGGGAGAATTTCTCTTGTGCCCCTTACAATACTCCTATACACAACTGCAGTTTCTTATACCTATGTGCTCAGTCACACAGTACTATTATTCCTCACAAATAAATGGTAAGCCTACAAATCACGATTCCAGTGTGTTTTGCTATAAAATAGATTTATTAAATACAGACTATCCTCTTCTTTTCATTACTAGTCATTTAGCCTGTGAAGCAGTCCCTGAAAGGGAAGAGAAAACATATGACAACTAGTAATTTGCAAGAGCTGGATCTGCTTCAGTGAACAATAGCATTACCTGAGATAGTTTCGAGGTCCAATAGTGAGCTCATAGGTCAGACAATACCAGACCTTCTTCAAATAACAGAATGGCTTATCTCAGGCACTTAGTATTTCTGTAAAAGTCTCTGTGTCATCTTGCTCAAACAAGTAGTGAGAAGGCAGGAGATACAGAGAATGAGAAATCTGTGGAAGAATACAATGGAAGGAAAAGAATAATTTTGATCTCTCTGGACCTAACTAATTATGAAGAGAAAAAGACTGATGCCTCCATTTTAAGTAAATCATTAGTAATTTTCTGCACTAAGAGAAATAGCTGAGTTCACAGAGATGTTATAAAGATTTAAGATCATAAGTGCCTAAGTGCAAAGTAAGACATAGTGGGAAATACTCTTAAAAGGCAAATGCAGTGACAAAAACTCCCTATTGCTTTTAATAGATAATAAATGGGACTCCTCTGAGTTAACTTTTCATGCTTACATTTCAGGGAAATGGCAAGGATTTTTTTCAGAAGATTTGGGTAGGGAAGGATATTAACCAGAACAATGATAATTTAAATTATTCTGAATGATATGACAGGGATATAATGAAATACTACAGAGAGTTATGACTTCACAGATATTTTGTGTATGTAAAAAAAAAGGTGAAGTGTTGCCCTGTCCATCTTAAGTTCTTCTTAACCTTCTGGTAGTTTATATTCTTGGAATCAGAGTTCTCACAGTTTTCATGTAAATAATCTTTGGTTTTGTAACTACTTCCTTTTGTTTATAATTCCTTTTGCTAGGAAGAGATAGGTAATTGACTGTTGCTTTAATCAGTGTAGTTTGAGAGGTGGCAGTGTCACCCTCTAATCCATAGTCACTTCTAGAAATCTATAAATATCGAAGTCGAGAAATAAACTTCCCCTTTTTTGCCTCTAGACATCTCTGCGTGTTCGTGTCGTTCATTCGTGTCGTATTGCGACAGTTAAGGGTCATTTAACATTAAAAATAGGAAAAAATGAAGCAGAAAGACTTGACATGTGGCTCTTATAATGAAGATGCACCTGATATACCTTGAATAAATCTAGATTGTTTTATTAATACAGTAAGTACACTTAGTAGAAGCATGATTATAAGAAATGCACTGTCATTTTTAATACATTAATCCTAGACAAATTGTAAACAGCGCTAAATGGAATTATGTGTCTACCTACAAAGACAGGTGGGTTGAAGTCTAATTAACTTCTTTTATACTTCAAGAATTTCTTGAAAATATCTGAAAGCTAACATGAATACTTCTGTAAATTCTTCTAAAAAAACCTACTGAAAATAAATTTAAAATATCAACAGTCTTTATGTTACTTACAATATTTCTATGTATTGTTTCTTTCATTTTTTTTTCTATTCAGTCAAGACATAGAACTATACATGTTTTATGAAATTTGTAACCAGACCACTAACTGTGTGTTTGCATGACAAAATGTTGTAACAATTTGCAGGTCAAATTTAATCACTGAGAAAAAAATTCATTAAATGTATTTTGATTTCTTAAATTGTTTTTAGATATCTTTGAAGAAGAAAAAGATAAATATCCCATCTCTCTAGTATGGAGCATTTGAAAACAAGTATTTCCATGTCCAGATGGAAAGGACAGGATTTCAGGCATATATTTCCAGCCTGTTGCCTATAATTTTGTAGGCCTTGATTCAAGCAGGCACGCAAATTTATCTTTAAGCATCTGCCTTCATCTCACTAAGCACATGTTTAAGTCTTCTCTTGAAAAGGGATGCCTTCCAGAAAAGAGATCTAGAGTGATGCTATTTTTTGCTTCTGACACTGAATTGAGTCAATGGGTCTTGCAAACCGCAATTTAGGAAAAAAACCTCTTTCTTACTTTCAAATTAGCTTGCTACATCTTGTCTTTCTCTTTTTTTAAGAAATGAAAGGCATTCATGAGACTTGCAATTGTATGTCACATGCTTCCTTCTCTATTCTCCTTGTTTTCTGTTCTAGTGCTGTCTACTGTTCTCACACAGGATTTGAATATTGATTCCTTTAAATTTTAAAACACGAAGGTGAATTTAGCGAGAACAGCTGATTTTCTTCCTCATGTTATATATTAATAATACTTCTGTTGTTTTTCCTGCAATTCTTGGAGTCATCACACCTTTTTCTCAGCAGCAAAAGAAGTGGTGTTATAGTAACCATCAGACCAACTGTAACTGCTAAAGTGTTTAATAAAGTAGGAGTGCATAGGACTGTTCCAGTCTACCTAAATCAATGGCAGAACTGCCGCTTGGAAGACTACATTGATTAAATTCTCTGCTAGAAGTCCAGCTGTCTGTGATCTCTAGAGAGGTCTTTGATTCTAAGATTGACCTGATTTTAGAAATATAAAATTCTGGCAAATTTTATGTAGTGTATATCGTTACAGGATTCGGGATGGCAGGAAAAGCAATGATACAGTCTCCAGACTCAGAAGGCAAAATCTCTCTCTTTATTAGACAAATATACTCTTTTATAGACAGTTTTGAGAAAAGAGACATGATTGGACACTTAGAACAACACCTCTTTGTAAACATCTTTTAAACGAGTCTGGAGCAAAACATCAGACGTAAAAGATTGTTTAAATTCTTCACAGACCAATGTTTTGGGAAAACTTCTCTCTCTCAGAGGCCTTACTGCTGCTCTGATGCTTAAGCTTTTAGCATCCACAGGCATAAAATTTGAGAAGTATTAAGAAGAATAAGAATAAAACTCACATCCATTAGTAAAGGAAAATATATTCAGTTTTTAAAAAGGTGAAATAGAAAAGAACCTTGGGAACTTTCTGTCAGACTTACCTCTGTGATAAGTAAGTGCCACTAATTTTAAGACACATGTGTTTGACTGATGGACTGTTATATGGATGGCCAAGTCCAAAGAGTTATCATGAATGGCTCAACATCCAAGTGGAGATCAGTAACATATCACTTCTCTCAAATGTCCATACTGGGACCAATACTATTCATGTCTTCATCAGTGGCGTGGGCCTGGGATTGAGTGCCCTGCCAGCAAGGCTGCAGATGATGGCAAGCTGAGTGGGGCAGCTGATCTGTGTGAGTGAGGGGATGCCAGCCAGGGAGGCCCCGACAGGCTTGAGGAGTGGCTCCACGTAAATATCATGAAGTTCAACAGGCCAAGCACAAGGTCCTGCACCTGGGTTGAGACTGCCCAGTAACAGACTGGGGCATCAATGAAATAAGAGCATCCCTGTAAGGAAAGACTTGGGGATAATGGTGGGTGAAAAGCTGAACATAAACTTTCCCAGTGGCCAGAACGGGAACCATATTGTACGTTATGTAAAAAGAGGCGTGGTCAGCAGGTCAAGGAGGTGATTCTCCTCCCTCTGCTCTGCTCTTGTGAGAGCCCACCTGCAGCAATGTTTGGGACTTCCCAACAAAAGATGTAAATGTGGAGCAGGTCCACAAGAGGATGATGAAAATGGTTGGAATGCTGTAGCATCTCTCCCACAAAAATAGGTTGAGACATTCAACCTAGAGAAAGGAACAGTCGGGGGACACCCTGTTGTAGCCCTTCAATATGTAAAGGAGAACTCTAAGAAAGAGGAATACTTTCTATCAGAGCCTGTAAGTGACAAATAAGAGGTAGCATTTTTAAATGAAAGAAGGTAGGGTTAGACTGAAAATAAAGAATTTTTTTTTTTATGGTATGAGAGGTTAAACAGTACAGCAGATTGCCCAGAGAAGTTGTGGATGTCCCATCACTGCATGTGTTCAAGGTAAGGTCAGGGTGGAGGAGATTTTGTAATCTCATTGCTCTTTGTCACAGGCAGAGTAGCAGTGTCAGACAAAGTTTGTTAGAGAAGGCCTCTAGCTGAGTCATGAGGGCAGAAAAGATCCCCTTGCCTTGTAGGGTCCTTCTCAGAGAGGAGCCTAGGTGCAGCTGGTTTAAATCTTAGCCCCAGATTTTGTCAGGGGTTTATGGCTAAAGAATTATACATGTGTAATTGGACATTTATACAACTTTGTCCCTCAGGATGAAGGATGGAAAACCAAACAACCTTCTATAAATAAAATTATTTATTTTAATTGATTACAATAATGATTAGACAAAAATACCTTAATCAGAATTATTTACTACATGGCATACCTATGTACATAAGTATATATGTATATAAGTATATATGTATACCTATGTATATAAGTATACATATGTGTATATAAGTACTACCTACTTGTACAGTGCACTAGTTTTGAAACAATATTGAAGCAATTATATTAAAGCAACTATATTGAAACAATATTAAACCTAGAAAAACAATTGATAAGTAGAGATTGATGTTACTTTCATATACCAACCACCATACTCAGTTTTCTTTCTCTCAGTCTCGAGAAGTAATCTTGAGGGGCTTCCTCATGGAAGGGAAGAATCTTCACACACCTTAGGGAGGTACATTAGAAGTCCTCAGAGTGCAAAAAATGAGGCTGGCCTTCTACAGTACAAAGTGATTGACTGTCATATATATGCATTTTTTGGATTATGTGCTGTCAGTCTTATTCAACAAAATAGGCTTTGTGATAAAAAAAAAGTGTTAGCAGTTCTGCTCATCACTTTTGACTCTGTATCAGGGTCTGTACGTCCTTGCTGCTCCATCCTCATTCAGGCTGTCTTGCATATCCTTGTGATGGATCTGATAGTTTGGTCAAGCTGGCCTCAGCATTGTTCAGCACAAAGAACAGCAGACCATCCTTGCTCAATCTTATCACTGACCAGAAGACCCTTCTTGCCCCACCAAACAGGAGGCCCTCCTTGCTCAAGTCACCACCAATAGCAAAGTCTGACCTGCTGTGTCCCCTCTTATGCAGAGCTACGAGTGTGTCATGCCACATTCTTGAACGAGTTGATCCAGTGCCAGATGTTCCTGTCCATGGCGGAGGAGCTGGACAAGGTGATTACTAAGAAGTCAGACTCTTACCAGTTCTATTCTTATTTCTGATCTTGAATGCAAGTCTAAAGCTAAATGTGATACTGTGAACTAATCTCTTAATCCTTATTGACACAGAACAACTTGAGTCTTGGCAGGACTAGCAATATCACAGGTTTTCAGAAGCTCTGCATGCATCGGTGCTAACCTTCAAGGTAATAATTCCTCTTCTTTCTTACTCTCTAAGACATATTGTGCAGTGACATATCATCTGAAAATCATCTGCTAAATAACAACCCACCTGTATGAAATAATAGTGCATTAAAATAAAATTAATCCAAGCCCTCTAACACTGTAAAATAGGTAAAACATCATGATAATTAACTACAATGGTTCAGATAAGGATATGAATTTTGTTTCAGGATAGTCAGGATGAGTCTGATTAAATGATAAAGGGCACACAGAAATGGAACTCTAATCCCTATTTTAAAAATCACACTTTAACACTTACTCACTTATTTACTTGCATTATCAATAATCTGCCTTAGTGTTTTATCACTCTTCTGCATTCCCTTTCAAATCAATTACTTTGAATTAAAATCTCACCAGGGACCATAATGCCTGATAGTGCAATATGCTCCACCAATACAGAGTGAAGATGATGTCACTCCAAAGCCAGGCTCTCCTCTATATAATCTCTGCAGCTGGCAGTCTCAGACCATTCAGGTGAGCCACAGATCTGTATGGAGCTTTTCTTCTAATTGAAGCATGACTGATAACATTCGAAGTCCTCTGATTTTCTAGAAAGTTTAGTTTGAGACTTGGTAATGATCAAATATGACTGCCTGAAGTACAATATGTGAAAATCAAATGATCACACTACGATTAGATTACTGAGCTTCTTCAAACAGTGCTGATCCTGCACTAATGTTGACATATTTGATATTTCTTAAGAGGTTTAGTTTTGAATGGTTCTTTTCCTTGCTTAAGCTGGTAAAAATATGTATACCAGCCCCCCAAATGCTAGTTCCTAAAAGGAAGAGGAGGAATTGAATGGCTGCATTTTCTTTTTTTATTTTTTTCAGTAAAGTGGATACACAAGTTTGTTATTGAACCCATCCAGGAAATCTGAGCAACAGGACTTCAAATTCTGCAAAAACACAGAACATTACAACCTGCCTGGAAAGTTTCTGTTCTTTACAACCCGTTCTTTCTTTCACTAGTAGGAAGAACTCTTGGGATTTACGCCATTTGAAAGAAATACAATTGCATATTTTGATGAAATAATTTGATCATTGATTGTGCATTACACTTCATTTTATAAATCATTTAGGAAAGGTTAATAAACACTCAGAGGTTATACATATGTACACATAATAAAATTTATCTTCTGCCGTTTGCCTATTTTATATTAGTACAAATTAAGCCTTTAATTAATACCCTTCGCTGTTTCATTTGAATATCTTTATGTATACTGAATATAAACAGAAGGCTTCATCAATTTGCTGGGATACAGATATTTCTGAGGTCAAAATCCTGGTAGACTAACGTATTTTAAGTGCCATTTGGTACTGGTTCATAAAAGAAAAAAAAATAAAATTGCCACTTACAAAACTAATCTTGCAAATCAGGGTTATTTGTCTTTTGGATGATGTAGCAAAAATTACTCTTCATTTAAAACATTCTTAATAATTTCTTAACCACCCCAAGTGCAAAGTACCAATAAACGTGCCCGCAGGCACCAAGTTTTTCTGAGCCAGGTCAAATGCACTGGCTGAAAAACATCCTGGCTTATGTCAGCAATTAAGTATGCAGTAATACATTAAACTATTCATTTCTACAAAAATTAAGCTTATGTGCATGGTCTGCTTCCTAAAACTGACCTGTAGAAATCCTGATGGGTTATCTTAGTCCACAATTAGGGATTTCTACAGATTAAGTTTTAGGGAGTCTTCTTTAAGCAAAAGGTATAATGTCAAGTGTCCATGATCAGCCATTTTTTGATGTCTCAGGATTTCTTTCATTTCCTACAGCTTACTTAATACAATTCTCAACCCATAAACTTTTTTTTTTCCCCAATCTTTCTTTTTTCTTTAATTTTAGCCAGAAGTGGTATAATTTAACAGTTAATTCTGCAGTTATGAAATTTTTCTCTGAATTTAAAGTAGATTTTGGTCATAGTTAAAATAATAATGACAGAGGAAATTCACCTCTAGCTAGGGTGTTGTAAAGGAGTATTCTCTATTTTAGATCAGCCCATAGTGAATTTATTCAAACCATAATGTTTAAATGCCTAGCTAGTGGCAGATAAAACAAATATAAAACTTAGCCTTTATTAAAATGGTGTCGCCTTAAAACAATACAGACTTGGATACCAGATTGTGTTCATGTTCATATACAGATAAATATATATGCACCACAGAACTAAATATTTAACTGAATCGTATAAATGAATTTCCTCTGTATCTTTACTGCCTCATCTGTTCTGATCCTAATGTCCCATCAAACTCAAGTTTTGTATTCTTAATCCTTAAATTGCTTCAAATGGATTCCTTTGTTGTTGTTCTTGTTGTTAAATCAAATTGCCATAAAAGTGTTTCCTCCTTCTTCTTACAGATTTGGCATTTCTTCTCTGAAGCAATTGGGCTGGAAGCCAAAGCTGTAGAAGAATCAGTCTTGGATCACTAACAAGGTTTTATACACAAATATACAGTGATTTTACACGTTTCTCTTCAGAGCTAGAAATGGGAGCTTGCTTTCTCGGAAATTAGAGATTCCCATTTTCCCACTGGGGTGCCCAATCCCTCATCCAAATTCTGAAAAGACAAAGGAAAACAGACATTGAAAGCCATTATGTCTTCTTTATGAACAAAAATGTGTTTTATGGTATGACTTTTTTAAAACAACATTTATCATCATTTCCCCCCAAAATGTGGACATTTATCTTCAACATATAAATGTTTTTATTCAACATTTCATAGTAAAACACTATACTATTCATGTTCTACAGCCTCCGTATCTTCACAGATTACGTCTTTTTAGATTTAGATAGTTTTCCTCTTTTGTTGATAGAAGCACAGATTTCAGAATAGTTTCCACTGCAACATAATCTGACTACATATTTTTTTCAACAAAGCAGAAAACCAGAACAATATTGCTGAAATAAAGCTTCTATGAGGCATGAGTAGCATATTTCATTGGGGGAAAAAAAAAAGACAGATTTAATGTTTTCATTGGACTATTTTGGCTCTAGACATGACAGTTGGGATAGAATACTTCTTTTTTCTTTTTTTTTTTTTCTTTTTTTTTTTTTCCAGAAAATTGGACCTTTTTATTTTGTTGTTTTGTAATAGATTTCAGTTAGAATTAATTCAGTTTTCCAGTAGGGATGTTGGTGGTAATCCAGAAAGCATTTTAACCAGCCCTCATTATTATTCAGATCTTTTTGTTTTAACTGGAGATTTCAGTAGTGACCATGCCCTTGGGAAATGAGAGAGAACTTCAGTCTTTAGAAGCCTGACAAAGGACAGGTACAGTTTTCCAGAACTGATTATGGTGTTTTATAGATTTATACCATTTTATATTTTCATTTTGTTTTGCTATGAAAAAAATATTTCATATAGAAAACATATGTATGTTTATGTCGTTATAAAACAGACAGGATTTGCAGAATAGTTGACTTAATGTTGGTACAGAAAATAGACACTTTGCTTTTCATAACTTTCTCAGCCAAGCTATACTACTTTACAATACATTAGCATAGTTTTTCATGTTTAATATCCTTGTGGAGGAGGCTGAATGAAAAGAAGGAAAAATTGCCCATGCTTAATAATATTAGCATTTAAGTTGTCCCACTAGACATTAAAATTTGCACCTCATTAAAGCAAAGATTATGCTTGAAGGACAGATTGCAAGGAGGTAGGAACAGGAGAAGCAACGAATACGTTACTGAAGTAAATGAGGTAAGACGGCTGAATTTTGCTCTTTAGAGTCTGATTTTTGTAAAATGTTTCTTTACATCCAACAAAGAAAAATCTTTCAAATGGAGCCTAAGTCCTCATTAAAAGACAACAGTAATTACATTTCTTTTTAAGGCATTGGTGGCTTTGAGTGATGGCTTCCAAAATGGTTGAATTAATAGAACATCAGTATTTTGATTAGTAGTTTGAGGTTTCTATCTTAGTTCAGAGATTAATAAAACAAAGAAGGCATAGTTGACATTTGACTAAAGCAACTTCAATTCCCTTTAGTAATTAATCTAAATGCTTTTATGGAGACTTCCTCTAAAAAACCTTACAGTAGTACTTTATATTTGCACATCATCTTCACAGACAACTGTGGGTATTTAACACTCGAAAGCCCGATCATTTCTAGTGAGAGTTTTGACCATAAATCAAGTGTAGGGAAGTAGGTTAGATTTGAGGGGTTTTTAGGTGTACTTCTGATTTCCTTGAGTAGGCTTAGACATCTGGGACGCCCTACAGTGTGTGAGATATTTGTGTGAAGCTATAAACCAGAACCAAACCTTTTCTTCATGTAGTGGCTTAAATGGCCAACCGAGTGTATTGATTCCTGTGTGCAACCAACTTCCAGTAAAGTTAGCTGAGATTTTTTAATGTCTGTTATTAACTCTTCACACTGGTAAGAATTTATGTTGGTGCCTGAGGTAGGTGTGGAGTGATACTCAGATGAGCAGTGCTCACTTAAGACAAAGTCTAAAATAATGTATAGGCTGGCTGTGCATAACTATGCCCATATAGGATTTTTTTCTCCTTCTTCCATTCATTTAATAAATACAGACTTCACTCAAGTGATTTTGATGGCTAATACATCGTCTCTTTTATAAATTATGCATCAGTTCTTTCACTAAAATGGCCTGAGTTTTTGACTCCTTTCTAACTGTTCTATTAATTTATTTAGCTGCTACACCCTTCTTACAGGAAGGGAATAGGCAAGTGGAGAACCAGCTGGCATATTGTCTTCCTGTTCCAAACAGTCAGAGTACAGATAAATACTTAGCAGTTAAAACTACTTCTAACCCTGAGATATGGTTCAAGGCCAAGTTTTCATGCACTAATTGTGCTGTTTCAGAAAAGCTTACCTCCTGGAAGCCATTTTCTGTTCACTGGAGTGGCTAAATAAACACAGACTGTATGATTTGGCTCCCCAGAATAAATTATCTTTTTTGGATGCTTTGACTACTAGACCAAGCCAGCTTTTTTAAAAGAAAATAAACATGACATTACGGACTGTGTTCAGACTGAGGAAAGAGTACACTTTAGAATGCAATTCTCAGGAAATCAGAATTGAAAGCAGGCTTGGTCCAGTGCAATTTTTTATCTGGTGATGCCTATTTGAGAAAAACTGCTGTTCACAGACTCTCCTCTGAGCAAAACCACTGGAAGAGAATGGATGGACGTGAAAAACAGTGAGTAGATAGAGAGGATCACTACAGATCTTCTAATCTGAACATCTGGGAATATAAAAGACTTCTTCAAGTCCTTATTTTTGACTAATCTCTTTTAATTTATGTGCTTTATCGAGTTCTTGTATTCCTATTATGACTGTACAATAATGATGAATCTGTGTTGTACCAAGCAGAGTGCTCCTAGGAGAGCTTCCCTAGAAGTACTTCCTAATTCCCAGGATGGGCTGATATATGGCCAGAAGTTCATTCTGCCTTACAGATGACCATTATTTAAGCTAACTACTTTTCTACTAGGTAATAATGGGAGGCTGATACTGGGCAAAGGATAAGTAGACCTTGAGGTGAGAATAAGTAGAGAGTGTGGATAAGTAGACCTTCAGGAAAATTCTACTTGCTGGTCTACTCTGGCTATTTTTC
>WAAE01008437.1:0-10021 GCA_013400495.1 Nicator chloris
CAGGAGCCGGGGTCGGTGCGGGGCCGGCGAGGGCCGGGGGCGGCTCGCTGGCCGCGGAGTCGTGGGGCGGGCTCGGGCCCTGCAGCTGCGCCAGGCGGTACCCGGCCAGCACCTCCTCCAGCAGGTGGCGGTAGTTGCCCCTGTGATTAATCCGCATCTGCCTCAGCGCCTCCACCAACCTCCCCTGCGTTCCGCCTTCCTCGGGCGCGCCGGGCTCCTTCGGTTGAGATTCAACACCCCAAAAAGATCAGGAGTTAAACTAAAAGATTTTCTAACCACATTAAAAAAAAAAAAAAAAANAAAAAAAAAAAAAAAAAAAAAAAAGGCAAACCGAAAAAACAATCTTTTTTCCCAACTGAGAAAACATCTGTCTATTTGAATGTAAAACACCTTATTAGCAACACACAACTTAGAACAATGTACTTCGTGTTCATCCTTTTAAACAACAATTTAAGAAATTATAACTATGAAACCAGCACTTTTAATAATTTCAATTCATTTTGAGACAGTCAAAGTACCTCCTCCCAATAAACACCGTCTTTATTTCAAATGTCTTTGATAAATACAGATTACACCTTCCACAACTTTAGTCATTAGTGGAAAATTTGAAAATTTAAGCTTCTTTAGCCACCAAGTCAATGTATTTAATTGTGAATTTCTGCACAGCCAGCAGCAGCACAGTTCTGTGAAAAACTCAGAGAATAGATAGCTCTACTGACAGCATTTTAGTTGAAGCAAAATAAATCAAAATAAATGCTCAGTGTTTTAGTGAACACTCTGATTTTTACATGCATGATGCTGCCAGAAAAGAAGCAAGCAGCTACTCATGAGCACAGGAAATGCTGGTATTTGAACAACATAAGACACACCTTTGGGCAAGTTGTGTATTGCCTACAAAAATCAGCAGGTAGAACAGTTATTTAATGTCAAACCTAAGAACCTACAGCACAAAATCTGAGTATTGAGTGCTGGTTTAGAAATGAAAGTCTCCTGAGCAAATGAGCTGCTTGGTTACAAGGCTTCAGCTGGAAAAAAAATGTTCTGTGTTTTTGTGATAGACTTGCACATCTGCTACAGTGCTCTGATACTAAGTATTTTCACTTTGAAGTGCTAAAGCAGTACTGTTGCTTTCAGGGAGCAGTACATTTTAAAATATTAATATAAACATAGCAATTTATCAATCTAGACAAATGAAACTACCTCTGGAAGCTGGCAGATTTTGCAATACATTAGAAGCAAAATCCAGACTGCCTTGTTTTCATGCTGACCTCATTTTATTGTCATGTAGTCCAAAAGCTCCCTAACTACAAGTACTGCTATCATTCATTTACAAGCTTAACAGGAGTATTGAGAAAATACCTTGGGATCAGTAAGATTTTGCATGCTCTACATAACGTTGCTGGAATAAAAGCCCCAAGACTGATTAGCACAGTCCAAGTTAAAATGGGGACAATTTTACCACAAAAATGAGTATTACTGCATATAATGGCATCCCTCTAAGTTTAATTTGCTCAGGAAATAAGATACATACTTTCCCAGTGGTTTGCTGGTCTCAGTTTGAGATGTTTTGACACCCATGTACCAGCATTTTTATATTCAAATATGAAGGTATTCAAGAGAACATTCAAGAATTCAATACTCTCTTCTCTTCAAGAGCACAGTGAGGAGAAGCAAGATAAAGGAGGTAGTTTTAATGTATGAAATGAAACTGCTTTCATGCCTTCTAAGCACAACGTCAGTGAAAACCCAGGGCACCAAGAAGAGGCTACAGATGTATCCTGTTTCTTGGTTTGACAAAGACAAAAATCTGAGTTATGTATATACCTAGCTAATATTAAACAGCTGAAGATTTACAGGTTTTAAAATTCAGAGAACATTTAAATTCCATATTTCATCTGCTCCATCAGTTTTGCTCTGAGGTTGACATTAGCACACACAGACTCTGAAATTTCCACATTTCACAATACTGAGATCTTTAAAAATTCCTTTGGCAGACTGAAGTGAATAATTTTGCTCCATGCAACACTGAAGAGTAAAAGCAATAAGCAATATAATAGCAGCCCTGAGGCTCCTAAGCAATTCAAATGCTGGTAGGAGTTGAATTAGCATTGCTGTTAGCGTTTGATATTCAAACTCACATCCTGCATGGTGTTGCACCCTATTTTACAGCAGGCTACTTCGTGCTTCCCTTGTGTCCCTCAGCGCTAACAGACAAGAAACCCCACAGACAGTAGGACAGAAACTGCCTCTTTTATATATTATACACTGTGTAGACAGAGATTTCTCTCTAATGATGTGTGGCCAGAACAGGTCCCTGAAAACTAAGGTTATGTGCAAGGTAGCATTTGTCTTCCTTCACATTTCAATTCAACTCAAGTGCTACTGACCATAAAAGAAAGGATACACTTGTGGTAGCTATATTCAACATGAGCATTCACAATTTTTACACAAGTTTTGTGCTATTAAATTATGTGTACAAAAAGGGCTGCTATGTATTAAAGACTGGATCGACGATGTGAGAATGGTGTAAGAGTTGTGTCCATTTACACTTTTTCACGTGTAGCATATGATTTGGTTCAGCCAACTGCCAGAGGGTATTATTAGCAAAAACAAGAGCAAAACAAGATTGATTTCAAGTAAGATGTTCAAAGGCAGCTTTAAGCAAATGCCACTGTAACTATTAACACAGCCACTGTAATTTTAGCATTGTTTCTTGTGTTTAAGGTTATATACATACAGTGATGTAGTCTAATTGGGTAGTAGTCTCCTAGTCTTAGGAACACATCAAAAAATTTAAATGGTCAGAGAAGTAGAGTCAGAGAAAGAGAATTACTTTAACACAGGAAGTAGAACAACTCTTCAGTGGTATTGTAACATCACAGTGCTGACAATTCTTTAGCTATGAATACATTCTTTCAAATTACCTTCAAAGATCTGAAAGCATCAGGCCCCAATACATAACTGATTTCTGTGCTTTCACTCCTATTTGTAAAGGCACAAGCCAGCACATTTATACCAGAAGTCCCTGCTCAAATGATAGTAAAGTTGTTCATTGCAGCTGCAGCGCAGGGCTCTCTCCAACCCTGGATTTATAAAATACTGGTAATCTGCTGAGATTCGTAGCAGAAAAAACTCAGGACTGCTATACCCTCAAGCCAGACCAGTGATCTCTGAGTACCGCTGTAGTAAGGATTCTTTTATTTCTCAGACTCTTGCTCTGCATGACATATCCTTCCTTAGGCTCTATGTTAAGGTCTCTCAGAAAACGCACATGTGAAGAATAAAAATCTACTATCACTAGTTTGGATAACCAAAAAAAAAAAATCTAAGTGCAACACTACCTGAAATGTTTACAGTGCTGAGTAAAACAAAGCTAACCTAGAAAGAGACACAACCAAGGTACTAATTTATACACTACGAAATATCTTGCAAAGCTATTTCCAGTTCACAGGAACTCACAGTAACTATTTTAAAATTGTTACATGCTAAAATGTATAGTCTTTAGAAGGAAGCCATATTTGCAATTGCAAATGTTTATCTGATTGTTTGAGTTGTTGTGTGGTTTGGAGGGGTGTTTTTTTAGTCATTTGCATTAATATTTTAGCAACTAGCTACATTATTATTTTGCCATAATAAAAATTGCTCCAGCCTTATATACAACCATAAGATGGAAGATGACTGCCACAGGCAGTTTCCAGTCAGTAACAGAAGTATTCTGCACAACATCCACTCTCAGCAGACACAGGTGCACTGTTAACTACACACAGGGAAGGATGCTCAGGTGCAAGTCAAGTGTCCCTTTGTGCTCTGCAGACTCAGCATCCATGTCTGTAGCACCTAATTTTCCATACGAACATCTCTTGCCTCATGCTAATTTAAACAGGAGCATCATTAGCCGGATTTCGATCTCACTTGGCAATGTCACCATTGGGATACACTCTTTGTTTCCTTCCTACCTTTGCTTATTGTTTAAATATGAGATGTGTAGCAACATTATCACTGTGTGTAGACACTCTGAAGAGCCTAATGTTGAATAACTGAACAGCTTCCTTCCCTTTACATCTCTGGACACTACGGTATCCAGTTCAGAAGGCTACAAGATCACCACACATACACCTGAAACGGAGTAAGATCAGCAAGGAATTCATGTTTTCATTGTCTCAGAGATGAGGCCCACTAGATTTACCCACTCAAGGACATTAAGGTAACTTGCTGGGAAGATGCAAACAGGAATTTTATCCTTCATCAAAGGGGTGTTCATCCTCTCAAACCGCTCTGGGGCAGTATCACTTAGGGTGAAAAGAACAAAGGTGCTGACTGGCAAATGACAGGCTACCACAAGATTGAACTAGAATATAAACCACTCTATTTGCATTTCTATATCAACGTAAGAAAAATTTAGGAAGCAGACTGCAGTCTACTGGTCACATCTCTTTTTAAAGAAACCAAATTAAAAGCCAAACCAACTACTCAGGGATTTTAATGGCAAGAAAGGTCAAAGCTGTTAATGGTATCTTCTTTCACGAGCAAAATGCATATTTAGGTTAGCTACCTCATTTTATAATGAATTAAATTATAAAATTAATCCATTTTAATTTATAAATTAAAATGGATGATGCACAAACATTTCCTGAAAGGAGTCAATAGACAAATGGATGCTGTACTACATATTAGGACTTTCAGCAAACTTGCAGGGCTATTGAGAAGTAAATCTAGACTTATAACAGGTGCATCATAAATGCAACTATGGCACATAACACTTCTAAAATGTAACCATTAGACAAACTTTCAGGTTTTTTTCTTCAAATACCAATTAATTCGTAAAATCTATGCTGTTTTAGTTTTTATTTCATTTTTAAATAAGCCTCATATACCAATAACTTTTCCCCAAAAAGCAGGGGAAGTTCTGGCTAAATACAAAAAGTAGTAGCAGGCTGATAGAGGTGCAGAGTTTCCTGAAGGACTAAAGAAGTTGAAAAGAGGAGAATTTTGTGTATCTTGGTTTGGGGTATGGCTGCACAATTTCTTGAAAGTGAAATGAAAAAAGTATATCCTATCACTTTCAAACTAGACAAAGGAACAAATCCTAAAAAAATAAGAAGAGATTTCTTCTCCATTTGTACTCTAACAGAATAGTGGCTCTTTCCACCCACACAAGCTTTCTAACTGAAAATAATAAATCAAATATAGGCAGTTAAGAGAACAGGACAATGGTAAAGACACAGTAACAATTGTAGTGAGACTGCATACTTACTATCTCATGGTGCACAATGGATAATTTCAAGACATTTCCAGTGCAATACCATTCACTGTAATAACTACCTGACTGAGAGCGTTGTAGCCATCTCAGAAGAAAAAATATTACAAAGGATTTACTAGAATAGGAATGGTACTTCCAAAAAACAGTTCACATAAACTGCACGGGAAATGACAACGTGTACAAGCACTGATGTTTTTTATCAGTTCTACAGTTTTCCACAGTTTTTAAACAAATTTAACCACAGTTGATAGAAACACCAGTTATTACTCACACTAATATTAAGAGCTACCTAATAATCATGTTTAGAGGTACAATAAACCATATTTCAGCATACTATTCAAAATTCAACTTCGTAGGAAACGGGAAGAAGAATGTAAGCCATTTTAGAAATCATAACTGAAGTAATCTAAAATTACTTTTCCTTAGACCAGTAGAGCTGGGACATGAAAAGATAGTGCAAATGCAATGAAAATATTCAATATTAATCTTGTAATCTTTTATATTCAGTGTACCAAGGCCTTCTTACAGAAGACAATAGGAATTGTGTTTGCCCCCTCTTGTACTACATTTCTGGACAGCAGACATAACAGCTAGTTAAGAAACGGATTTGCTGACTACTAATTTTTTACTATTATAAACAGTAGTTTAGAAAAACCCTGCATTGTTGCCTCACAGGTTTGACTGAGGAAGTGTTAGTCATGTATATGTTTAAAAAGTCTTTCAGAATTCGGTGTCAGTTCTGTATCAAATCCATCCAAAGCAAGGTAAAAATTAGCAGTATGCTACAATATGTATCTTGTATTTCTAATACTTTATTCCTAGTGATGAACACTTTTGCTTTATGTGTGACAACTTTGATGCTCACATTAACAAAGAGGTGTAGCAATTAAAATGAGAACTTACCCCCTCACTGTCTCTGTGTGGATTCAGCCTAGTATACACATTTTCAATAATATTACGCCTAAAAAGAGAAGTTAAAAAAAAAATTAAGCAAAACGAAGGATTTCAAAACATTGAGAAAAGTTTGATCAGGGTAGGCATTTTGAAGTGTTTAAGGTATTTTTCTTTAATCTGCCTTTTAAAAAGATAAAACCCACTCTGTGTCTTTACTCACTTTCAGTAAGAATTTGGGGATCTAGCAACTGGGCAAGATTTGTAAAGACTGAGCAAAGTAAAACCATTTTCTTACCTTACCTTCTCCATGGTCCACCTCTTTTTAGAGCTGCATATTCAGATTTTGTCAAGAGTAACATTTAAATCTCTATTTTGCTTGTTAAAAAAATTTCTTCAAGTTAGAAGAATTGCTGGTTTTTTGCCTTATTTCTGGATGTGGAACTTGAAGCCAGTTCAGTTTTTCCCCATCTTTATTACATACACACAAGTTACAACCTGCCTACAAAATTTTGAAGTGTGGTATGCAGAGTATACAACCCAAGATGTGTTTTCTCTTGTCTATTCACACTGTAGAAATTAAAACACAAAAGCCACTAGCTAGACTTTTTTTGTAGCAGTGCCATTTAAGGCCACACTTTCACAGGCAGTCAAAATAATCACAAATAACTCCACAAAAAATAAAACCCATCATAAAAACAGACTTCTGATGCAAAAAAGAAAGAGGTTAGGTACTCACATTTTCAAATCAAAGTTAAAACTGGGAAACATTCAGACAGCTATAATAAATATGACCAAAGTTACTGAGAGCTTCGACAGAAAAGAACTGCTAGGTGGACTAAGACTCCAAAGTCTGGAAATGAGCAAGATCTCTAAAAAATTGTGTCTTACAGAATGAGGGCCATCAACTGTAGACTCTTCTAAAGAGCACAAAGGCATCAGATGCCAAATCAGCAGCGAATGTCTCAAATATACAAGGCTCTTGATGCAACAGAACTGTCTGCCCCAGAACACTGAGGATGTTACAAGTTTGATGAGGCTCCTATTTAAGAAATCTGGAAAGGTTGCATATCTGAGGTAGTATGGGATCCATTGAAATTCACGGAACATCTTCCTAGAGAAAAGAAACTGAATCCTTTTGCTGATGATAGAGGAAAGGGATCTCTCCACTTAGTGATAGAGGAATGGCACAATTCTGACTAAATGTCTGTACTACATAAAGCAAAGGCACCTTCAATGTAACAGAAAATGCCTGGGCAGTCCAAGCAAGACTGCCACAGAAGCAGGAGGTAGCCACTGCAGTGGGTTTAAACAGACATGAAAGTCAGCTCCTTGGGAATTCTCATCTTCTAAATTCACTTTTCTCTCTTTCACCAGTGTATTTCTCTGTGCTTTTCTTTCATTGGAAAACTCAGGAGCAAGATGTTGAATGAAACTACTAAGGCCCAGAGGGCAGAGTAGCTCAGGACTTTTGTTTACTTCAGCAACAATCCTCCATTCTTGAGGCAGCATTTGAAATCACAAGGGGATTGCAGTCAAGCCAGAAAACAATCTTTGGAGAGTAAGACTTTATAGGATAAAACAGCACAATCAGCTGACCACAGCAGAGCTGACACCTGTACCTCTCCCATCTCAAAGAGTGCGCCAGCAGGGGCTTCTACCTAAGTGAGAAGCTTAAAGGAAGGAATTATACAGTGCCAATATAAATGGAGCTATTTAAGGTGTTCCTAAGGTTTGCAAACACACTCTAGTCACAGTAACACTGTATTGCATTTCTCCAGCTCAGACATACTAAAAATCGCAAGCAACTTTAACTGGTGCTAAAACTGTGGATGACAGCCACAGATAAGATCTTCTTGCAACCTCTTTGAGCCAGGTCTTGGAGTTCAAACACAAGGACAAAGTGTAACTTCTTCATGACCTGGTAACATCCCAGGATAACAACCTCAAGAAAAAGAATATTCTTTTATTAGGACAAAGGTTTTAAGTTACACAGTATGTGGATTTGGATTGTGCAGTAGTATTTTTTCCAAGACTTCCATTAATTTCCTGCAAGTAAAATCAACTTACATAATCACTGCCTGTCTTTGTCCCAAGTTTGGAGGCCAAGAACAAGTTATTTAAGACTGTATAATATTCTCTTGAAGAAACTGCAGGTACAACCCTGAAGTCAGGGGACTTGAAAAGTCAAGATGAAGAGAAAGGCATCAAAATGCAAATTCTGAACCAAGTTCAAGAAAAATGTAACCTGGATCACAACAAATTGAAACAGAATTTATACATCAAAGGTCCAGAATAGTGCAGCAGTACTGATGTAGTTATCAATGAGCAAAACAACAAAACACAGGAGTTGGGAGGCACCAAGAAGGACAGGCACACCGAAACTTCTCTGAATGCCTGGAATGCACACAAGTGGAGAAAAAGCCCCAGAATGTACAGACGTTCCAAGGCTAGAAAGATATGATCATGGCAAACAGTGCTCATTAACAAGTACATGCACTGAAAATAGATGTACACACACACACAAATGCTCAGAGGACAGGACTTCATATTTTGTAAAAGATGAATATTCCAGAAAAAACATGCTCTATGTCAAGGAACAATAGTGAGTCCTACTGTCTGGGGAATTCCAGATTAACAATTGTTTATGCAATCCTAAATTCTTTTCATTACTATCCTTAAGTTATAGATTGCTAGAACATCACCAGTGGCTCCTCAGAAAACCAATGTAATTTCTGAAGGTTTATTCCTGTTAAGCTTTAAGATGCACATTCTAGTTCAATATCTCAGTTATCTATCATTCAGTTTCAGACTAAACAAATAAAAACAATTTTCTTATGAGAATGTTTGCTGAACAAATAAGTACTGTTCCAAACTTATAATGGACATTAAGTGGTTGGGAAAAGATGACATGAAGAAAACTGATCTCCTGGCATTTTGACATTCACGTTGTTGGTAGCTCCTAAAAAATGTAAAGCAGTAAAAAGCCAAGAACACATATATTTTTATTTTTTGAAATGGCCATAATAAATTAATGTTATGTACCAGAATCTGATTACGCATTTCCTCTTTACCATTCTGGAATAGGAACAGTGACACAAATGTTTATATACTACAAAAGGTAAACTAACTTCAAATATAAAAACTTGATTTGAGTATAGCTATTACAAAAATAAAACTTTAAAACATTTAAATGAAGGCGTGTCAGTGAATTTAACAGTTCAAGAAATTCCAGTACTATACTCACTTGCCAGCTAAACCACCTCCTGGTGGTAAATTAGGGATATTCTCTGCAGTTAAAATACGAATAACATGAGCAAGATCAGGCATTCCTTCTTCACCCGATTTTTCCATAATTTCTAATTTAAAAACACAAGAAATCCTGAATTAATACCACCCATTAACTAAGACAGTGAAATATAAGACATTAGCATTTTTAACAGAGGCATTATGAAAAAGCTCCTTGTAAACAGGAGAACATTCTTTACATTTTAAGTTAACAGTCTTTGCATGGTGGAAAAGAGCTTAAATTCATAGTCTGTACTTCCAGTATGCATCAAGCCTTACTCTCTATGAGAAATTCAGAAGCAGACTGTGAACTGAATGAAATACCCTGGAGATAGCAGCCTGTTTTCTCTGAAAAGACAGCAGCTGGGAGTCTGTTTCAGTCAGCTTCCCCTGGCAGTGCAACATGTTACATGCCATAAAGCCAACGCTTCCCTGGGATTCTGTCATGCTTCCTTGTGAGTAACACCTTGTATCCTCAAAGGCCTGAATCTCCAATGCATAAACACTCTGACCACCATGCAATCAAGAGGATATATAATTGATAGATAAAACAGATTTTGGAAGTGATGAGGAATAATTAAA